>CAUYRH010183270.1:0-19445 GCA_963574655.1 Perodicticus potto
GGGCGGCGACTTCAGTGACTGACCTCCACATTTTCAATGTCAATAGAAAATAGGTTACGGAAAAGCTGTATGTCCTGTTCATGGAGATGAAGCTCTTTAATCTAAATTGGAACTCCTTGTGCAATTTTTCCAGTGAATCCACACATGTTTTGTTTGGGAATGCAACCAATGGTTTTTCTGCTAACAGATTTTGCGGGCGGGATGAGTCCCCTGCTAAACAGAACAGGCAGTGGAGGCAAAAACACCCCGCGGGCCGGATAAACGTCCTGTGGCCCGTGGGCCGTAGTTTGAGGACCCCTGCCCTAGGGCCTCAGTTTTCCCACTTGTAACATTCCAGGTGGTCCAGAAGACAACATCCCTGAGTTTTCCAGCCATATCTGCCCCATCCCCAAAGTGCTCACACTGCCCCCCAGCGGCTGTGGATACCAGGGAGGGCGGAGGTCTGTCCTGGAGTTGTGTTGTGTGTGACCTGCTGATATGCTCTCTTTTTGTGCCTCAGGACTTCAGGCGTCTCCTGAAGAAGGAAGAAAAGCCAGTCCTGATGATGTTTTATGCCCCCTGTGAGTAAACACTCCTCTTTGAGCCAGAATTAGTTATCTAGTCTCCTTGTGGGTGGTGGGCGGCTGGGGTTGTGAGGGAGGAACTGGCCTCACATCTGCACTTAATGCCGACTCAAGTCGCTCACACTGTCTCTGTCTGTGCCCCTTTTGCTTCATTTTTGCCTTTCCTTCTGCTCCTTCCCACCTGTGCTTCCCATTGGCTTTCTCCATCAGTATCAGCATCCTCTGCCCTGAGCCCTGCCCACAGTGACTGGTGATAAAGCTCTCTTGTCTAGTTAGCCCCGCCCCTTCTCCCAGCCCTCTGCCCCTTTTTCAGCCTGGTGGCTCCATGTCTCACTGCTGGGGGTACCCTCTGCAGTGCTGCTGCTCCACATCCCCTGGCCACTCCTTGCCATCCAGAGCCTGGCCCACCTCTGGGGACAGCAGCTCAGCCAATCCAGACTCCTATATCCCTCTGTTGGCGCCACCTGGGAGGGGCAGGGGGAACAGAGAGAAACAGATCCCCAGTATGTGGGCTCAGTCCCTGTGTGAGGCCAGAGACTGGAGAAGGGCCGAAGGGCCACTGAGACTACAGCCAAAGACCTGGGCTCTAGTCCCTTCTGTGCTACCTCACGCCAGGTGAGCCTGGCCAAGCCCCTGTGCTCTCTGGGTCTCAGTTTCTACATCTGTAAGGGAAAGGGCTGGATCAGAACAGCAGCTTCCAAACTTTATGACGGTATGTCACAGAATTAAAACTATTTTATATTGCAACCCAGGACTAGAAGTATATATAAATGATATAAATAAGCAAAGAAAAAGTCTCACAAAACTGTGCCCTTACTACTTGCCATCTACTCTTTACTAGATGTACCTCCCACTATTTCCTGTTCTTTTTTATTTAAACATTATTAGTTATTCTTGCTGCTTCATAACCCTCTAACAAAAGGTCAGCAAACTATGGACCACAGGCTGGCTACTTTCCTTTTTTTTTTGTTTTGTTTGTAAACAACAATTTATTGGAACGGGGCCATGCCCATGAGTTTACGCATTGTCTGTGGTTGATCTTGAGCCATAGCAGCAGGGCTGTTGGTTGTGACAGAGATGGTATGGCCCACAAAGCTGCAGATATTCACTGTCTGGGCCACCCCTGCAGTCTAATGGGCCCCAACTTACAGATTAAAGACCCTGGATTTGAGCCTGGCAGCGTTGTTGGGGCGGTGCCTCTGCAAACAGCATATGGCCTTCAGAAGCCAGGGTCTGCATGAAGCTAGAGAGAGGGACTGGTGGGGAGTGCCCAGGTGTGTGCGTGGCTCAGGTGGGTGTCATAGGCTGTGGCCGCAGGGTCTCAAATCCCCTTCCTGAGAAGTTCTTTAATCAAAGGCCCCTTCCATCTGCGCCCTGGGATTCAGGGTGATGACTCCTCCCAGTCAGATGCCCCTCTGTGATGCTCTGATGCTTCTGCCTAACTGGAGCCTGTAGCTTATTCACCATGACAACGGCTTCTCCCCAGCCCTGTTTTGATCGCTGGGTGTCCTCTAGCCCTAATCTTCCCCCCAAGACCCCTTGCTGGCCCCAGGGCTGTGCCTGGCTATGTGAAGAGGCCTGGAGGCTCATCTGCTGTGGATCTGGATCTACTCAGAGTGGTCTGCACTTTAATCCTGGCTCATTCTCTTCTTTAATGCTCATTAGTTGGTTTTGTTGGTTTTTATTTCTTCTTGGAGGGGTCTTATTAACTGTTCTACTGTGAATTTCTTCAGGAATTATCCTGCCCACACAGCCCCCTGAGGATTGGGGCCTCCTTTGGTTTACTTCAGAACCCTTTGTGACTCAAGGTGTTGGTTAAATGAAGCTGTAACGTGGAGCGTGTGTCAGTATGCAGTACACGTCACGAGGCAGAAGCCTGGCATAGCCATGCAGATCTCAGTGGGATGACATTAATCATGTAAAAGAGTGGACACCAGCAGTTTGCACCTGAGTGCTGGTGCCCTTTCTCCCCGCCCACGCACCAGGCCATCTAGCAGTGTGCCCGTCCTGCTCACCACTGCAGAGACGTGAGCATGTTACAGTCTTCACATAATGTAAAGCTGGGGCAGGGGAGGTTGGTACCTCACAGGTGCCACAGAGTATATTAGTGGTGGGAAAGGGAGGAGAAAACTCAGAGGTTGAGGTAAACTTTTGGTGGAGAGTCTGATTGAATACCCTCCTAGGTCCTGGGGAACCCCTGGATCCTTTTTTGGTTATGTATGTGTTTTCAAATGAAACAAACTCATGCATTTATGGTACTGGCCTAATCAAGCCTTCCTAGCATCATAATTCAGCCTTTTCCTGGGAAAGCTGTTTCCTAACTGGGAAGTCTGTTAGGACTCTGTGATCCTTTGGTCACATGTGCCATGAATAGACCCAAAGGCAGTGGGAGCCCTTGGCTGTGACAAGGAATCTGGCTCCCCAGGCCCTACTGCTTATTCGATAAATGTTTGTTCACTGAATTAATGAGAAAATAAAAGGGCTGGCTGCTCTGACTTTTCAGGTATGAGAGCAATAATTAGTCTTACCTCTTCCCCAGAATCCCAGTTGAATCAGTTAGAAGATAAGCTCAGATAGAAATCACAGGCCCAGCTCTATTTTTGGTAAAGTTAAATTGGAAACTGGCTTGGTCTATAGCTTCCTATTACTCCTCCATCACCTCTTCCCCCCAATAACTTCTCCACCGGACCTGCTGCTGACTTATCACCTGTTTGGGAGGGAGGGGAGATTATGTTGCTGCCGGCTGCAGACGGGCAGCCTGGGAGAGAGGCCACACTGTGGAGACAGGCAGTAAATTATGTTCTTGATCGATGAATGTGGCCCAGCAGGTGTCAAACTCAAGTCACTGAGCCAAGAGTGGATAAGAGGCTGCAGGTGTCTCCCCTTATTTTCCCTCCTGCGGAGTGGAATGATAGTCTCTTTCCTCTATGGAAGTATTTTCCCCGCCATAGACCAGAAAGGGAAGGCTCCGTAGGCACTGAGTGTCCCCGTCCCCTGCTGATGGCCAGGCCCTGCC
Organism: Perodicticus potto; assembly: GCA_963574655.1. Taxonomy (NCBI): domain Eukaryota; kingdom Metazoa; phylum Chordata; class Mammalia; order Primates; family Lorisidae; genus Perodicticus; species Perodicticus potto. The sequence goes on from CAUYRH010183270.1 coordinate 3,580, forward strand.
ATTGGCTTCATCTAGGGGCTCTGCAGACAAGGACGGCATTGGCTTCATCTGGGGGCTCTGCAGACAAGGATGCTGAGACTCAGCTCAAGTCACCAGTCTAGCGTCACAGAATAAGCAAGGGGCGAGGGGAGATGTAGATGGGGTCTCATTCTTCCCGGACCCGAGCTCCTACCTCTGCGTCCCTGTCACTGTGCAACCCCCCGTTATCCCTACCACATGACATCTGCCTGGTGTGTTCTTACTGGAGTATTGTCCCTGTTTCCATGCCCTTCTCTGTGAATCCCTACAGTGAAACAGTGTCCCCTGATAAGTGTCATGTTCCTTCTTGCCACATGTGATGTTCAAACTGTGGTGGCCGGCCCCAAGGAGAGACATCTCTTTTGAGGGCAAATACTGTGGGCTTGTACTGACGTCGTAGTAGCTCCTTCTCTTCAGCCCAGGCTAATGGCTGGAACCTAAGCCCAGGTTTAACATGCTGGGATGTGTGTCTTTGAAGCCTTTGACCTGTCAGAATGTCAGAGCGACAGCTGCAGGGCATTTGAGCCCCCTGTCAAGTGCCCTGCCTCTGTATCTTGTCCAGGAGGCTTGCAGCTAGGGAGTGTGGGGGCCTCTTCCCAGTCCTCCAGTGTGTCTCCCCACGGGCCAGAGTGCCCTCTGATCTGTCTGGCTCTGCTCACGGCTTGCCAAGGTACTGGCTAAACACAGATTAGAGCTGCTCAGCCTGTTGCCACATGGCCCGTGTCCCAACTGTGCCTGACACATGGTTCCTGGCAGCTTTGGTTCTGTGGCCTTGAGATGCATCTCAAAGTCTGTTTGCAGCAGCCTGGCATGTCAGAATTCCTGGTGTCTGAGCAAACTGCTACTCCTGTCCTCTAGGGTCAGTGCTCAAATGTGGCCTGCTCTGGTTTATGAGAAGAAGTTTAAAATTAAGGTCACTCTGAAGTAGAAGTGGGTGTCTGGGGACAGGATATCCTGGTCCTGAGTCTCTAAGGCTGGGGATTTCTACCACCCCAGGGGAGGAATGTGACCATGGTAGACCACAGAGCCCGGAGAAGCTGAGCCACAAGAAGCCTCTGCTCTAGGAGCTGGAAGGGGCCTCAGGTTGTCTGGTCCAACTCCCCTCATTTACTGGAAGAAGAGATAGCCCAAAGAGAGGAGGTGGCTTGTCCAAGACCATTAACAAGTAGAGGGACCATCAAAGTCTGCATTCCGAGTCCTGGCCCGGTGCTCTCCCCACGCTGAGCCCATCTGTAGTCATTACTTAATTATCCTTGTTAATGGAAGAAAAAGGAGGCACAGAAATCCCAAAATTCATGGTTGTGGTCACAAATTTTCCTTCTGATGGCATTTGACCCTGGCTCGTTTGCAGGTCCTGCCTAGGCAGTGACGGGTGGCTATAGCTGTGCACGTAGGTGCTTGTGGTCCTGACCCTGTCCTGGTCCTCTGAATTCCTGTTGAACTCATTGTCAGCCCTGAATTATTCCACGCTCTGTTCCTTAACATTTATGGAGTGGCTGCTGCGCGTTCCTAGTTTTGTGCCATTGAGACTGCAAACTCTTTGAAGGCTAAGGCCTCTGCCTCCTATTCCTTTTGGGTTCCTGGGGACAGTTCTGAGCTTCTCAAGGCTAGACAGTGTTGTTGGGTAGAGAACAGCTGAGCAGAGTGTGGGCCCAGCCATCTTGTAATGGATATGGTTTCCCTCCTGCCTGTGACCAGGGTGCAGCATGTGCAAGAGGATGATGCCGCATTTCCAGAAGGCTGCCACCCAGATGCGAGGCCACTCCGTAAGTGAGGCACCATGTGCCGTATGCCAGGCAGGGCTGGGTCACTTGCAGATATGGGTGGGGTAGGGTGGGGCAGGGTGCTGGTGGCGGGCGGGGGCAGACAGGTTTTAAGATAGTGAGGATGACTGGCCCTGTGGCCCCATCACTGCTGAAATAAACCCTTGCATGGGCCTCCCCGAAGGCTGAGAACTCCCCCACATTGCTGGGACTAGGAGGGTTTAGTACCTGTCTGAAGCCAATGATGAAACAGTCAGGAAACCAGCAAGACACACACGTGGCATTGCAGGGAGGCCAGGAACCAGGGGCAGAACATCAAAGGTCTGGAGTTATTGGAGCAGGGCTCCAAAGTACCCTGAGCCATTTGCTGGGGAGCCTAGTGGCAAAGAAGAAGGTACAGTGACACCAGAGATGGACCAGAATCAAAAAGTAGGCTCATGAAGGTGTGTCCTGTCCAGGCTTCCCAAGCCCTGTGGTTTCTATGGGCTGGGAAGGAAAAGGTGAGTCTGAATAGAGAATGGGAGGCCCAAGAAGGCATGTGTTCTTCAAGGAGGGCGTGCAGGAAAGTGGAAGAGGGCAGAGCAGAGACAGATGTGGCCTAAGAGGCCCACCCAGAGGCCACAGGAGGAGGAGAAGCCACTAAAGAAACTGGCATACAGGGAAGTAGGAGCCATAGGATGGGGCAGAGAGCTCAGGGGTAGCCTGGGGCATCCAGGAGGGAAGGAAGAGAATGGAGAGGGCATCAGATGTCACTGAGAGGGGGCTGAGGATCACCTACTGAATGCTCCCTGGCTTCTTTGTCTTCCTTCCCCTGCCAGGCTTTTTTCTTCTGTGCTACCTCTGTCCGTATTTTTTTTATTCTACTAAAAACCACACACTATTACATTGACTATCATAACCTTTTTTTTTTTCAAGACAGAGTCTCACTATGTCACCCTGGGAAGAGTGCCGTGGCGTCACAGCTCACGGCAACCTCCAGCTCTTGGGCTTAAGCAATTCTCATGCCTCAGCCTCCCAAGTAGCTGGGACTACAGGCATCCGCCACGACACCCAGCTATTTTTTTGTTGCAGTTGTTTAGCTGGCCTGGGCTGGGTTCGAACCCACCACCCTCAGTGTAGTTGGCTGGTGCCGTAACCACTGTGATATGGGTACTGAGCCCATCATAACCATTTTTTTTTTATTTTTTTGAAATCCATCATAACCATTTTTAAGTCCACAGTGTAATATTTACATTGTTGTGCAACCAATCTCTAGAATTTTTCATCTTCCAAAACTGAAACTAAAAAAAAAAAACCCCACTAAACACTAATTCTCCCTCTCCACTCTACCCATCCCATGGTAAATACCTTTCTACGTTCTGTTTCTGTGTTCCTATTTTGGATCCTTCATATGAGTGAAATCATGCAGTATTTGTTTTCTTGTGACAGGCTTCTTTTGCATATCATCAGGATTCTTCCTGTTCTGGCATGTCACAGGATTTCCATCTTTTGTAAGGCTGAATGATATCCCTCTATATGTCTGCCCTATCTCCATGTGTCCAGTGATGCTTTCGACTCTTGGCTATTGTGAGTAGAGCTGCAGTAAACATGGGTGTGCAAATACCTCTTTTGAGATCCTGCTTTTAATTCTTTTGTATTTAGATTTTACATTTTTGCACTCACTCTGAGTAACAGAAGTGTTTTATTTTGGTGGCAGCAGGAAAGAGCTACTGGCTCCTCTAGGGAGTGTGGAAAAATCCTTATACCTTTCATGAAAGGTTATTGGGAGGGGCCATCTCAGTGGGGCTGGCCAGAATCCCATAAAGAGAGATCTGAGGTCTTGAAAATTGCATCATGGTCTTTATGGATCAAATGAAGTGGTGATTAGCTCAAAATCAACTTAAGAAGTTTAAGAGGCAGCACCAGGGTATGGAGACTGCCCTGCTAGCCAGCTGCAAGATGGGGTTGTGAAGAACCAAGGCTTTCTCTTTTGACCTCATTCTAGGTAACAGCAGGGTCCTGCTTGTTTCTCACTAATGAATTTTTAGTAACTTGCCTGGAGACGTTTGGCCTTGGGGCACACATACATCACTCCAGGGAGGTTTCACTTCACATTTTGGGGCCTCAATAGATAAGTCTCAAGTCTTAAGACTATTTAGCCTGGAGAAAAGACTTAATTACCCACAATTTTCTCTCTGCCTGCACTCACATACACTTAGAAAACTACTCAGCTCAACTTCTAGTCTCTGTGGTGCTATGGAAGGTAAATAGCTCTAGCCCCAAATTGGATCACGAATTATCTTGGTTGCCCCACTGAAGCAGAAGGGGACTTTAATACCACATGTATATGTCTCATTGACTGTTCTCAGCCAATTCCACATTCATGGCCAAACTCATGTTCCTCCAGGCCCCTCCCACGCTGCCACAGAGCTTACTCCTGCCATGCAAAGCTAGGTCTGTCCATCTTTTGTTCTAGATTACTTTGTTCACCATTTGACAGTGATTATAATATATGAGCTTCTTGGGTGCAGGAACTGCAATTTGTGTCTGTTTCTTCAGTACATAGCACAGGGCCAGCTAATTGCAGGTACCCAGTACATGCTGATGAATGAGTAAGTGTGTGGCTCATCACTCCTGGATATGTTTTATTTTAAGCTCTATATTTCTATTCCCTGATGTCCCCCCCCCTTTACAGGAATTCCAGAGCATTAGTTATCAAGGACAGAGACACAGTGGGAAGGACGTTTACGTGCTTGGGGACCTTCCCCCTGGTCCCTGGGCTCATATATACACCAGACCCTTTTACAAGGTTAATCCTGAAGATGACTTGTGTTAAGAATACCTACTTCTCCTGCCTGGGCCCAGGTCTAGAAATATAAAAGGTATCCCTTATAGTTGCCTAGATAACATTACAGAAAAGTTAGGGGGCTTGTCTATGAACCCCAGGTAAGTCCAGCTGTGACCAGGTGTTACTGACCTTAGCCTAAGGCACCTGAGTTGTGAGTATTCATTTTTCCTTGCTTGTATATTTTCTTGTTTGGGGTTTGTTTTTTTCTGTTTTCCCCTTAGTTTCTTATAAGAGCACCTTTGGAGATATTCTTATCCTTTTCCAGTGACATAAAGGGGAAAGAACTCTGGCCACTATGGCTCTACCACTGTAGAAGGCCCCTGGGAGCCAGGGCAGCAGCTCCCCAGAACATGGGGACAGGGCCAGAGGGGTTGGGCAACCAGAGAAGTCAAACTGACAGATGGACTGCTCTCCCTCCCCACTGCTGAAGTCCTGCTGGATCAGGGCCTTCTCTGTCCTCACCTCTGTCATTTTTGAGCCCATTTTTTTGGCTGGTTCTGTCAGTGGCAAGGGTCAGAAATCTTCCCTCTCTATAGATTTCTTGGGAAGTGTCCAACCCAGTGATGTCATCGGAAAGGAAGCTAGGCCAGGTCAGGATGTGCACAGTCTTTGCTGTTTCCAGACTCAGATCTGCCTCTGTTTTGCTCTCATTGGTGTCTGGTGAATCACCGGCATCTGTCCCATCTACTCCTGCTAATCGATATCCTCATCAGTCTCCGTACTCTCTGTTCTGGAGGTCTGCCTCCTCTTCCCAGCCTTTGAGCTTTGCCCCATTTTTTTTTTTTTGTTAACCTTGGCTGTGATGGGCCAGTCTGGGTGTCGACACCATAAGACGGAGCTGTCGCAGTGACAGATTTATACAGACAAGTCTCTGGTGCTGGCTCCTGCTGGTTGGCTGGCAGACCTTGGGCAAGCTCCCTGGCCTTGGAGCCCCCACTTGTCCTTCTGTAAAATGGAGACATAATGCCAGCCTCACCCACTTCTCTGGGTTGTCATGAGGAGCAGATGGGCTGTAACTTGCAGAGCACTGCGTGGGTGCAGATGAGTCCCCCCTGCAGCTGCCCTGTCCCCCTCTTCCTCCTGCTCACTAAATGGCAGGGCTCCCAAGGTTCTGCTTGCTTTCTTATTAACATTGGAGCAAGGGCTGTCTTGTTTGACGTGTCCCTCTAGAACCCAACTCCTCCCCCTAAGCACTGATACTGTGTGTCAGATGGCTGACTTCACATCTCAATCAGGGTTTTTCCCCTTGTGTCCCAAATGCAGATGTTTAAACTGAAGGTCAGTATCTTTCCCTCTGCCAGCTGTCCTTCAAGACCTCTTCTCGTCCCTTTGCTAGGGCATTGTCATAGATCTCTTCCTCATGCCCCTCCTACCTCTGCCTGCCAGCCTGGGTCAGGGTCTGGTGAGTCACAAGGTGGTCACAACCCCACAATATTCCCCTTAGAGCTCTTCCTTTTTGCTTCAAACAGTTCAGCTGGTGGTAGTTACTTTCTCACTTAAAAACCCTCGGGAGCTCCCTCCACCTGCTAAATGAAGTCCCAATTTCTTAGGCCTTTACAGCCTTTTCCAGAGCGCCCCCAGCTGACTAGCGTGGCCTGCTCCCCACCTCTTCTCTTTTCTGTGTATCCTACAGTCCCTTCCTTGGGCCACGCCTTGCTTTGCCTTGCCTCCATTCCCCCCACTGGGGTGTCTATTAAAATCTTGCCCTCCTTTCAGCACCAGTTCACGTGCTACCCACCCCATGAAGCCTCTGTGATCTTTCATGCAGCAGGGCTGAACATAAGGAAGAGCATGTCGTGCCAACTGAATGGCCCCACGTACACCTGTTCAGGTAGGGGTGGTGGCCTTCTCTTTGCCCTAGTTTGAGACCAGGTGTTTCACCTCATTTGGCTTCACAAACTCCAACTTGAAAAAGTGTTTGTATACAGTTCTTCAGGAAATATGTGTCTCATTGACTAATAAATACCCTCAGAGTGGCACAAAAGTGCTACAGAAACTCAAAGAGTTAAAAGTTCACCCCAAGCAAAGGTGGTTTGGAAAGGCTGGCCAGGGAGGTGAGATTCGATTTGCCTTACAGCAGTGGTTCTCAACATTCCTAATGCCGCAGCCCTTTAATAAAGTTCCTGTGGATCTCAACCCACAGGTTGGGAACCACTGCCTTACAGGATGGATGACTCTCTGGTGGTAGCCAAGAGATAGGGAAGGGGCATCCTCAGCAAGAGGATGGGAAGGCACAAAGTGGGGGCCAAGAAAGAAATGTGGCAGAATTAGAGAGCCTCTTAGAAGTATTAACAAAAATAGCTAGTAATTTTGAGTGTTATACTTTACTTGAATTATCTCATTTAATCTTCACAACAGCTATATGAGGTGCCTGCAGTTGAGGAAACTGAGATACAGAGAAGCATCTGTGACTTGTTCAAGGATATGCATGTGTTAAGTGAAGAGCCAGGACACAAACCCAGGCACCTGGAGCCTGTGCTTCTAGCCCCTGTGCCGTGTTGCTGCTGTGCTCGGCGAGGTGCCCAAGAAGCAGACGGTCCAGCTTCCTTCCTGTGCAGACTGTCTCATTTCTGGAAGAATAAAACATCTAGATACTAGCAGGTGTACAATTAAGAGTTTTGTAAGAAAGGATTGAAAAATGAGATAGGGACCGTATGCGTGTTGAGTATAAAGTTGGATTTTAGCCTGTATTCAATGGAATTGAAAGGTTTTGTGCAGGGAAGTGATGTAATGAAAGAGGAGGATGTGTAAGATTAATCTTGTGGTGAATGTGCATTGACACAGGGGAGATCAATTAGACAGAAAAAAAGGAACTTTAAAGCAGACAAATATTACTGGAACAGGCAGCTGAATCAGTCTGGGAAATGAGCAGAATGGCTTTTAGAGGATTCCAGGGCTTCTAGTAAGTTCTATGTCAGGTTTTTTCTCTCTGCACTTTTTGTAGCATTCTAAAATGGATTGGAAACAAAATCGATGACTTAGCATTTATTATGTGCCTGCTGTATACTGGACATTGTGCTAGGTACTTAAAATAGTTGGAAAGAAATGTTCAGATGCTTCTAAGGGATGGAGAGGCCAGAGGCACAGGTGGCTGTCATCACCAGGAAGATTAGGTAGGAGATAAGGAGCATGTCAGTTACTGAGCAAGGGTCTCCTGCTGACACCTCTGCCATGGGTCACGTCATTCAGTCCTCTTAAGAGCTCGGTGGTAGTCCCATCTCCATGTCTCTCAAACAAGGAAACGCAATGAAAGGGAGTGACTTGCCCAAGGTCACGTGACTCACAGGTGGCCGCAGTCTTCTGCATCAAGTTTATTGTTCATTGAAACCCCTATTTTCCGGGGAAAGACCGGGAGAGGAACGGAGAGAGCTTCTCTCTCCCCACTTGAATTCTCTACCTCTACCAGGAGCTTTAGTGTTTTCTGTATTCTTTTCTGTAAATCAATTCTGTCTTACCACTGAGGGTTGGGGGTGGGGGGAAATAATGTAATGAAGATTAATAAAATACATGTATTTAAAATCTCAAAAAAAAAAAAAAGACTGAAATTAGACCCACACCTCTTACCATTGATAAAAAATTGACTCCCACTGGATAAAAAATTTAAATTTAAGACATGAAATAGTAAAAAATGTAGAAAGAGTGTGGGGAAAATCCTTGACAAAATTGTCCAGGGGAAAAAAATATTTTTATTTTAAACAACTCCTTGATGATTGCAGCAACACCAAAAATAAATAAATGGGGTATGATTAAGCTAAAAAGCTCCTGCACAGCTAAGGATACCACAACTAAAGCAAACAGACAGCCTTCATAATGGGAGAAGATATTTGCATGCTATTAATCTAACAAAGGGCTGATAATTAGAATCTACAGAGACTAAAATTAATCAACAAGAAAAGAGCAAACAACCCCATTTATAAGTGGATAAGAGACTTGAACAGAAACTTCTCTGAAGATGACAGACAAATAGCAAACAAACACATGAAAAAATGTTCATTGTCCCTAGTCATCAGAAAAATCCAAATCAAAACTACTCTGAGATATCACCTAACTCCAGTGAGATTAGCCCACATCACAAAGTCCCAAATCTACAGATGCTGGCATAGTTGTGGAGAGGAGGGAACACTTTTGCACTGCAGGTGGGACGGCAAACTAATACAGACTCTATGAAAAGAAGTATGGAGAATCCTCAAAGAACTAAAAGTAGACCTTCCCTTTGATCCCATTACTAGGTGTCTACCCAGAAGAACGAAAATCATATTACCACCAGGACATTTGCACCAGAATGTTTATTGCAGCTCAATTCACAACTGCCAAGATGTGGAAACAATACAAGTGCCCATCAACCCAGGAATGAATTAACAAACTCTGGTACATGTATACCATGGAGTACTATTCAGCCATGAGAAAAGATAGACTTTACATCTTTTGTGTTTACCAGGATGGAGTTCAAACACATTCTTCTTAGTAAAGTAGCTCAAGAATGGAAAAACAAGTATCCAGTGTACTCAATACTAACACGAAAGCAATATATAAACAACTACATGCCCACGTGAAAGAAAAAACACAAGAATAATCTAGTGAGGGGGAGGGTAAAAGAGAGAGAGAAGTGAAGGGGGGAAAGGGAGGGCGATTGGTGGGTTCTCACCTAATGTGCACAGTGTGAGGGTGTTCAGCACAATGCCTGGGTGAAGGGATCAACTATAACTTGAATTTTACCTTAGAATTCAAAACAATGTAATCTAAACATTTGTACCCTCATATTAATCTGAAATTAAAAGAAAAGAAATGTAGGCCAGGCATGGTGGCTCACACCTGTAATCCTAGTATGCCAGAAGGCCAAGGCAGGTGGATTGCTTGAGTTCAGGAGTTTGAGAACAGCCTGAGTAAGAGTGAGGCCTGGTCTACAAAATAGCCAGGTGTTGTGGCAGGCACCTGTAGTCCCAGCTACTTGGGAGGCTGAGGCAAGAGAATCATTTGAGCCCAAGAGTTTGAGGTTGCTGTGAGCTGTGATGCCACAACACTCTACTGAGGGCAACAAAGTGAAACTCTGTCTCAAATAATATAATACTAATAAAAAAGAAAAGAAAATAAATTAAAAAATAATTCTTTATCAAAATTGTAATTGTCTTTTCTTATAGAAGTCAATAAGATGATCCTAAAATTCATATGGACAAAGGAAATTTATCACTCACTGTGTCCTGACAAAGAAAAAGTTAGTATACTTATGCCATTTGACATCAATATTTACAATAAAAATACAGTAAAAAAAATAAAAATAAAAAATAAAAATATATATAGTAATCAAGTTGGTGGTCAAATATACTACTAAGTCAAACTAGAGAGTTCATAAATACAATCAAATTTATATTATCCATTAAGTTTTGATTAAAGAAGAAAATACGTTTAATAGAGAAATGAAAATCTTTTCAACCAATGGTGTTGGAAGAACTTGAGGAACATGAACCTTGGCCACTACCTACCTCAATATGAAAAATAATTTTTATTGTATCATAGACTTAAAACTAATAGCTACAATTAAAAATTCTAGAAACCAATGTAGCAGAATATTTCATGAGCTGAGAAAAATCCTAGCAATAAAAGAAAAAAATGATACGACCAAATCAAACATTTTAAAAATCTTCTCCACAAAATTTATAACTAAGAAAATTAATAAGGAAGCCAGAGACTTAAATAAAATATGAGCAGTATGTATATCTGACAAAGTACTTATATCTGGAGTATGTAACAAGTTCAACAACTCACTAATGAAAAGAAAACTAACAAAAAATGTTGGGCAATGAACTTGAATAGGCACTTCATGAAGAAAGATAAACAAATGGTATATAAGCCCTTGAAAAAGTAGTCAAGCACAATCAGGAGCATTCAATTAAAACCACAATAAGACAAGAAGAGCTACCCACTTGAATGGTTAAAATTTAAAAGATCGATGACATAATGTATTAGTGAAGATGTGAAGCAACCGAAACACTGATACTTTGTAAAGTGGAAAACATTGTAATCACTTTGAAAATTATCCTAGCGGTTTCTCATAAAGCTAAACATAATACCTAGCCAAGGAAAAAATACTTTACCTACAATGGACAAAGAGTGAATGATGGCAGATTTTTGTGAAAAACAAGAGGAGAGAATCGAATAATATTTTGAATATGCTGAAAGAAAAAGAAAAGGTCAACTTAAAATTCTACATTAAGTTAAAAAGTCATTCAAAAACAAAGACAAAATAAGGAAATTTTCCAGAAATCTGGAAGAATTAATTGCCAATAGATGTGCACTAAAAGAAATGCTAAAAGAATTCCTCCAGGCAAAAGGGAAATGATCCCAAAGGAATATCCAGGTCTACATAAAGAAATGAAGGGCACTGAAAATGGTAACTAAACCGGTGAACACGGAAGGTTTTCCCTTAATATTTAAGTGTATTTAAAAGATGAGTGAATGTTTAATCCAAAAGCATTAATATTGTATGTCAGGCATATAACATAGGTAGAAGCAAAACATATTACAACAGCCTAAAGGGCGGGAAGGGAGTAATGGAATTAAATTCTTGTTTCTTAAGTGTGCCTGACTATTCTGAGTACCAGCGGACAGGGCCAGATATTTTTTCCCTCTTAGAAGCTGAGGACCTAGTGACTGGGCAAGCTGACAAATCCCAGGCATTTAAGAAAATGCTGCTCATGACATGAACACAGTGTGACTAGAGGTGATATTGCAAACCTTGGACGCAAATGATCCTTCTCTGTTTTGTGAGGCAGGAGCTTATATAAGAAGCCCGTCAGCTTCTGATACTAAAGGGAGTTAAGCTGCACATCTGCAGTAGATTTGGTTGAGACTGAGCAATGTGAGCATCAGTCAAGGGGATTATGCGCCGTGTTGGGAAGCAGAGGCAACAGATGAAAGTAAAGCCAGCCAAGCCCCCTGTGGTTGTTGAGGGATTGCACACATAGACTTGAACTGAGAAGGCTTTCAAAAGAAGAAAACACTGACGAATAGGCAGAGAACACTCATCCTGTTCTTAGATGTTAAAAAACTACCAAGTAAAGGAAATACCAGAGGTCTTTTTCCTGTAGGAGAGTTTGAAATAGGAACAGAGACTGGGAACAGAGACAGGAGACAGAGACAGGGATTGGGTCAGGAGGAAGGCAAAGTCCATGCATATTATTAATGAAGATAGTGGTTTGAAGAGAGAGTAGCCAGCCCCGGGCTGAAAACAGGGAGTAGACGAGTGGGAAGGAGGACAGTGTGTACCCATGTGCGTCCAGGTTGGAGTGGGGTGGACAATGAGGGATTTGGAAACAAGGGATGGGGTTGCAAGGTATGCTGGAGATGCATTGGGGAGGGCAATGCACATTTTCATGGTGCTGGAAAGCCAAGCAGCAACATTGGAATAGTGTTTGGGGCAGACTGGAATCCACACATAAATTCCTGTGCGGGCATGTGATGAAGTCCATTTCTGAGGAAGGTTCTTTTAGCACTAAGCTTTTCTTGTAGTGCTCAAGGAACCCCGGAGATGTATAGGTTTCAGGGACCACCGGACTGAGAGTGATGAGGGGGCGTTTACGGAATAGGACAAGGGCTTGCAGTTCCCTCTTCTAGATTTCTCTGTCTTCAAGTCAGGCATTTGATTTATGGGGAAGGCCTAAGTCAGAAAAAGAGACACATCTAAAACACTGACAATCACTGCATAACAGTTAGATACAAATGTACCGTGGAATCCTAGCCTTCATGGACCCCTGATCCCTAAACTTAGCGATCCCTCTAATGGACTATAGCTATGTCTCTACCCCCAGGTCCTCCTGATGTTCCTCACTAGCTGAGGGTATCCTGTGTGGACCCATTCCCTGGCATCTGATGATTCCAATCGAATATTTCCTCCTCAAAGTAAAGGTAAGTATCTCACTGATATTTCAGAGTTTTCACGCATGGCCAGAAAAATCCTGGCACTCAAGACATTACTGAAGAAATCTTGCTTTATATGGATGAAAGATCAAGTTAATTTTCTGTGCAAGCTACTTAGAAAACAGAGAAATTCAAATAATGGTAAGACTATATATTTTCATTCAAAAGTTTGACCAAAATTTAAAAAGTTGACAAAATAAAATTCCTTTGTGTGTCTAGATTAGTCCCATACATTAATATGTAAAAATATGAATTGGAACAGCTTTGTAAGAACAGAATTTTTAAAAAAGACTCTATCTCTACAAAAATACCCCAGAATTTCAGAAATATGAATAAATTTTTTGCAATCCCATTTTTCCAATTTGCACTTTGCTGTATCTTTCCTCTAAGAATTCATGGTCAATGATGTTGCTTAGAAATATTAATCATAGAAACAAATGAAAAACAACTATATCATTAGGAAGAGATTGGTTAAATTAATTATGGCTTGAACACAGTTTAGAATTCTAGGGAGTAATTACAAAAATGAGGCGAGTCTATATGTGCTTTCAGAGAAAGATCTTCCTTTCTTCTCATTCACTGACAATGGCAAGAGGAAGAACATGTACGTACGCTGTTACCCATGTTTGTTAAAAGTCACAATGTACTTTTTATAGAGAATGTAAGGAAGGAAAAACCTGGAATAAATTTTAAAATAACACAAATGTTTAATTGTGGGTATTTCTAAAGAGAGGGATGCATTTGGGGGAAATGTAATTAGGAAAGAAAACTTTGATTTAATACATATTGTCAGAATTGGGGGGCAACATGAATATCTGCATATGACCTAAAACCAAAATTTTCATCGGGGGAAATAGAGACAGGTGTTAGTGGAAGAGTGTTGAATTTTTCTCCTTTTCCTGTCAAAGTTAGCATATCTGGCATGGATTCATTTTCCCTCTTCGAGGGAGACTCCTGGTTTGTTTTAGGCATTCCCCCTCAGTAGACATTTCATTGACTACTTATGAGGGAGGCTTGGCGTTTCAACGGCTCAAGTGTGTCCATTGGCGTCCATGTTCAGTGGCCAGTCTCAAACAATTAACCCCAATAAATTCTGATCTCAGATACCAGGGTGATTTTGAAAACCACCTCTCTAACTTCAAGGTTATCAACCAAGAAACAATAGATTCTATGCCAAACCAGACTGTACTCGCCAGAGCATTTGCAAACACTTTCAGAATGTAATGTACACCCCCAAGAAGGATGAAGAGATCCAATCTTTACTGTTCGAAGTGAACAATTCTGTGGAAGGTGCTTTTGCTGTCAGAGGGAGCCCACCCACAGTGAAGGCCGGGACCTCCATGCAGTTGGAACCCTCCATGTCAGGGAGAAGTCAGGTAAGTCTGAGTTGTCTGTTCCTCTGGAGGCAGGTTCAAGCTCCAGAGAAGGACATAGTGAAGAGAAGGCCAGCAAGTCAGTTCCAATTTGTATAGGAGAGCACACTGGGGAAGACCCAGAAGGGCCCTATAATGAGGAAAAGTGCTGGATGGACTGGACTCCTGCAGAGACCAGGGCAGAGTCAGCTGTAGTGGAATCCTGGGCCTAGAAGCAGGAGATTGCCAAGCGAATAAACCCCACAAACAGTCCCAAATTGTGTTTGATTCTCATTTTTACTTTCCTTCTTTAGGCCTGCTGTTAGTAGTTTGGTCATAGTACCGTTCTTTCTTATTTTCTGAGAGACATAGTTGTTGAATAGTGAGAAGAGCAATGAATTAATATGCCCAAGATCCGCCCCAGGCTAGGAGAGGTGGAGCAGTGTCGGCTCGAGAGGAATTCAGGTCCAAAATCTAGTCCCATTCCTGTTCCTTACTAGCCGTGTGAAGTAAACATATTACCAAATTGTATGAACATTAAGTTCTTTGTTAGTGAAGTGAAGTCTAATAAGCCCTGTCCCAGAGGATGGCTGGAGTGTGTGGGGTGTATGCAAACCACCGACTGTACAGAACGACATTTATTGTGATGATTTTTTTTTTCACCCCAAATGATTCCATCCCTTTAGCTGGGATTAGTTTTTTGTTTCTGTATTGTGTGTTTGCTTTTGAATCCAAGATATGTCCATGAATATACAGTGCTGTAGGACACAGAACAACAAGTTACCCCCAAAATTCTGCTAGTAAGAAAGAAAAACAAAAAAACTCTCAGTAAGTCTTCCTCCTTACTGGGTATATTATTTGGATGTTGGGTAACCTTCTCGATTTGGAAGCAACTCAAAGCTCATAAAATGTGTGTCAAACCAATTTCTACCCTCCCTCACTGTCACCCTTTGATCCAAACCACTCTTATTTTTATTTATTTAACTCCTACCAAAATCTAGTTCTTCCTTAGAGCTTGCCAAATTATACTGAAAGAGAATCTAGTTAAAATGGCCTTTTAATGGAGTTGAGTCTGACTGTCCCAACCCATGACATAGAGTGCCAGGACACTAAATCAGGTGATCTCACCGCAAGGAAGTATCACTATTAATTCGCAGAAACTCCTTGATGGCAGTGTGTATAAAACATCCGGTTTGTCTGCTGTATTCATCTCTACTGGGACAACAGCACAGGAAATTTCTCATCCCTCGCCTCGGTGGAGAACTGCTAAGAGCTCAAAGCAATTCTGCATCCCAAGCCTAGTCTCTCAACTCTGAGTCACACCAACCAAGGGCCCAGCCTGTGTTCGCCATTCCCATACCCTCAGCCAAACCACCGCCGAGCTTAACCCACTGCCCAGTCACACCAACCCAGAGCCCAGCCCACCCATGCTGGCCACTCCCACACTCTCCTCCAACCCACTGCCCACCTTAACCCACTACCCAGTCACATGAATGAGGGCCCAGCCCATGCTGGCCACTCCTACACCCTCCTCCAACCAACTGCCAACCTTAACCCACTGCCCAGTCACACCAACCCAGGGCCCAGCCCATGCTGGCCACTCCCACACCCTTCTCCAACCTTCTGCCAACCTTAACCCACTGCCCAGTCACACCAACCCAAGGCCCAGCCCATGCTGGCCACTCCCACACCCTCCACCAACCCACTGCCAACCTCAACTCACTGCCCAGTCACACCAACCTAGGGCCCAGCCCATGATGGCCACTCCCACACCCTCCTCTAACCCACTGCCAACCTCAACCCACTGCCCAGTCACACCAACCCAGGGCCCAGCCCATGCTGGCCACTCCCACACCCTCCACCAACCCACTGCCAACCTCAACCCACTGCCCAATCACACCAACCCGGGGCCCAGCCCATGCTGGCCACTCCCACACCTTCCTACAACCAACTGCCCCCCTCACCCCACGGCCCAGGGACACCACCCCCGGG
>CAUYRH010183277.1:0-13623 GCA_963574655.1 Perodicticus potto
GAAGGTGACATAGTGAGACTCTCAAAAAAAAAAAATAAGGGCGGTGCCTGTGGCTCAAAGGAGTAGGGCACCGGCCCCATATGCCAGAGGTGGCGGGTTCAAACCCAGTCCCAGCCAAAAACTGCAAAAAAAAAAAAAAAAAAAGAGGAATTTCACTTTTCAACTTTATGCCCTTTGATTCTACTGGAATTTTTATGACAACTTTTTACGCACAATATTTTAAAAAGATGGTAAGCAGGTGGCGCCTGTGGCTCAAAGAGTAGGGCGCTGGACCCATATGCTGAGGGTGGCGGGTTCAAACCCAGCATCAGCCAAAAAAAAAGTCTGTAAGCATACCTTCTCCAAAAAAGGAATATTACAGATGTCATCATATTATAAAAATAAATCAAAACAAGACAGAAATGATTGTCCTACCCTCATAATCTAGTGGCTGAAAACTGTATTTCATTGTCACAAGTTTAGTTAATATTTTAACAATTACTTTTTTCTAATTGATGTACTTTAAGTTATTCCTTCCAGGATTTAGTAAACAAAAAGATATATGGGCTTCGCGCCTATGGCTCAAGCGGCTAAGGCGCCAACTACATACACCTGAGCTGGCAGGTCTGAATCCAGCCTGGGCCCGCCAAACAACAATAAATGCTGCAACCAAAAAATAGCCGGGCATTGTGACGGGCACTGTAGTGCCAGCTACTTGGGAGGCGGAGGCAGGAAAATCACTTGAGCCTAAGAGTTGGAGGTTGCTGTGAGCTGTGATGCCACAGCACTCTACCCAGGATGACAGCTTGAGACTCTTCTCAAAAAGAAAGATATATGGAATTCCTCAAACTATTAAAATTGTAATTCTGATCTGATTAGTTATGATAAACTAAAGGCACATATAAATAAGTATGGATGCTAGATGACATCTTTGTTAAAAAAAGGAGTATTCATTCCAACTAAAACAAAAATAAACATACCTATTACTACACCATGAGTCAAAGTTACAGTCATAATTAATTAGGTGATTCCAGAAAAATTGTCAAAATTAATGTCAGCAAAATTATTGGCTGGATGGACAGAGCTCTGATTCACTTAAGCTACATAGGAACATTTATACCGTCACTTTTAATAAAAAGGTTTTTTTTGGTTTTTTGTGTGTGTAAAACATAGTCTCACTTTGCCGCCCTTGGTAGAGTGTTGTGGCGTCATAGCTCACAGCAACCTCAAACTCTTGAGCTCAAGTGACTCTCTTGCCTCAGCCTCCCAAGTAGCTGGGACTATAGGCGCCCACCACAATGCCCAGCTATTTTTTTTTTTTTTTGGTTGTAGTTGTCATTGTTGTTTGACAGGCCCGGGCTAGATTCAATCCCACCAGCTCTGGTGTATGTGGCTGGTGCCTTAGCTGCTTGAGCTATAGGCACCAAGCCAGCTATGCCAATTTAAAAAAAAAATCCATCTTTAGACATGACCAGAGTTTTTTCAAAAGAAGATATACAAATAGTCAACAAACATGAAAAAATGCTCAATATTACTAACCATCAGAGAAATGCAAATTAAAACCACAGTAAGATACCATCTTACCACTGTCAGAATGGCTATTATTATTAAGTCAAAAACAACAGATGTTAGAGCAGATGCAATTAAAAAAACACTTATACACTGTTGGTAGGAATGTAAATTAGCACAACTTCTATGGAAAACAATATGGAGATTCTTCAAAGAACTAAAAGTAGATCTACCATTTGACCCACCAGTCTTACTACAGGGTATCTATGAAGGAAAAAAAGTGATTATATCAAGATGACACTATACTTGAATGTTTATCACAGCACAAATCACAATTGCAAATATATGGAATCCACTTAAGTGCCCTTCAGCTGATGAGTGGATAAAGAAAATGTCATGTATATGTATGTATGTATGTATGTATACACACACACACACACACACACACACACACACACACACCATGGAATACTACTCAGGCATAAAAAGGAATGATACAATGTCTTTTGCAGCAATTTGGATGGAGCTGGAGACCATTATCCTTAGGGAAGTATCTCAGTAATGAAAAAACAAATACCACATGTTCTTATTTACAAGTGAGAGCTAAATTATGGATATATATGGTCATAAATTGGTGTAATGGACCCTGGAACATAAGAAGAGGTAGGGAAGGAGAGGAGCGAGGGATAAAAAATTACCTACTGGGTAATAATGTACACTATTTTGGTGACAGGCATACTAAAATCCCTGACATGAGCGTTATATATATAATCATCCACGTAACAAGCACCTATACATCCTAAATCTATTAAAATTTTAAAAATCTATTTTTAGTCTTAGATTATGTTTCCATAGCACAATTCAAGCAACTGGGTAAGAACTATTAAAGCCAAATGTAACTGTTTTTTCCACACATGAAAAATGAATTTTTTTTACTGAACTGTCTGGTTGTTTGAGTAAATACATAGATTCTGCCACCACACTTTTCCTTCCTTCAGGTACTACTTTATCATGGCACCTTCCTACTCAAAAATCTTCATAATTATAATCTTCTCTTATTTGAGATTTATGTATATATTTGTCACCTCTCGAGCTGAAAGTGGTGGTTAACATGGAGTTCTTACTATGGGCCACACATGATCCTATATGTGAACTCACTTAATTCTTACATCTGTTTTATTTACTCCCATTTCATCAGTGTATACAGGAGAGATCTTAGATCACTCAGTGACTAGTAAACCCAGGCAGTCTAGCTCCAAGGGTATACTCTTGGACACCACAATATTTGAAGATGACATGAGACTACAATTTCTGTTTTACCATTGTGCATTGGAGGTCCTAAATAAACACATGTTGAGACAAGTTAATAAGTTGACCAATTTAACTAGCTATTTTGGCATTGTATACTGCAAACCTTTAAAATTATGTGTGAGAAACATCAAATAATAATTTTAAATGCTTTTAATGTCCTCCTACACATACAGCCTTGAATTGAGTTATTGACCATAAAATATCGAGCGTGGCCATTGCTCTTAAGGATTTAAACTGGCATGGAAAATTTAATCACTTAATATATCCTTTGTTATACACATATATGACACAGTTGATGAAAAGTGAAGCAAAGAGTTAAATAGAACTCAGCTTTTTCTGTCTGGAAAGCTTTTCACATCTGTTTTCCCAATAACTATACCGATTATTTTCTGAAAAACAAAAAGGTTATAGAAGGCCAATATTAAACACAGATGTACATGGTAAATTTAATTTCATGAACATGTTATATTTTACTGGCTGTAACAAACATTTTTGACTAGGAACCACTTAAATATACGTATTCCAGGGAAACATCTAAAAGAACTTCATAAATGTTCAATTCCACAACAGTACAAAGTAATCAGATGGTTAACTGCTATTACAAATACATCCTTTAGTAGTCAGTATATTTCTACCTTACTTTCAATAATTAGATGGAGCACAGTACCTGTCCTATGCTATCAATCCTTACTGAATTCATCCAGAGCTTTATACAAAACATGTATAAAGTTCTCTTTTCTATAGGGTTTTCTAACAATCCACATAAAATTGTTTAGCTTACTAATCCAAACATGCTGGACAGTCTATAAATTGACTGTAACAAAAGTTATATATTGCCACTAATAAATCTAAATCCTAGATCTTAAATCTTACAGATAGCAACATCTTTTTTTTTTTTTTTTTTTTTTTTTTTTTCAGAGCCTCAATCTGTCACCCTGGAGAAAGTGCCATGGCATCACAGCTCACAGCAACCTCCAATTCCTGGGCTCAAGCAAGTCTCCTGCCTCCGCCTCCCAAGTAGCTGGGACTACAGGGGCTCGCCACAACGCCTGGGCATTTTTTTTGGCGGGGGGAGGTTGTAGCCGTCCTTGTTGTTTGGCGGGCCTGGGCTGGATTCGAAACCACCAGCTCAGGTATACGTGGTTGGCGTCTTAGCCTGTTGAGCCACAGGCGCTGAGCCAGATAGCAACATCTTAAAAAAAATTTTTTTTGAGACAAAATCTTGCTCTGTCACCCCATGTAGAGTGCAGTAGTGTCATCATAGCTCACTGTAACCTCAAATTCCTGGGCTCAAGCAATCCTCCTACCTCAGCCTCCTGAGTAGCTGGGTCTACAGTCATCCACCATGACACTTGGCTAATTTTTCTATTTTTAGTAGAGATGGGGTCTCACTCTTACTCAAGAGGGTCTTGAACTCCTGCCCTCAAGCAATCCTCCTGCCTTGGCCTCCCAGAGTGCTAGGATTACAGGCGTAAACAACCGTGTCCAGCCTTCTTAAAATTTTTAATGTATGTTTTTCTGTGAAATCCATACACCTATATAAACTCCGAGACTAAAAGCCTAAAGGGGGAGACGGGGAAAGACCGGGAGAGAAACGGAGAGAACTTTTGTCTCCCCACTTGAGCTCTCTCTCTCTACCAGGAGCTTTAGTGTTTTCTGTACCCTTTTCTGTAAATAAATTCTGTCTTACCACTGGAAAAAAAAAAAAAAGAAAAAAATTTAGGAAATTTAAGAAAAATATTAATGTTCTGTTTAGTTATTACCAAAGAAAAATCAAATATTAAAAATATGCTTTAAGAAATAAAAATAGGTGAAGGGCTCAACCACAACTTGGACTTTACCTAACAAATGCAAACAATGTAACCTAATTGTTTGTACCCTCATATTAATCTGAAATAAAAAAAAAGAAATAAGAATAACTACCTTTTTCTGAAAAGAAAAACCTAAATTTATAATGCTAATTCCACTAATTTTAACCTTGTAATAATCTATGACATTTAAAGTACAGTCAGCCTTTTAGACTACTACATTCTATTTGAACTATTAGCTAGTCTTACTGTATTTAGATAAATTGCTATTATTTCTTCAATTCCTTATACATGCAGATCTCACTGAATTTTGAGAAATGAAAATTTGAGTAAGACTTTCTATCAGAAGAAACAATTAGAAAATAGTTTACCTTTCAAGAAAAACTGTAACTATAAAATTATTTATTTATTTATTTTTTTTTTTTTGAGACAGAGCTTCAAGCTGTCACCCTGCTTAGAGTGCCGTGGCATCACAGCTCACAGCAACCTCCAATTCCTAGGCTCAAGAGAGTCTCCTGCCTCCGCCTCCCAAGTAGCTAGGACTACAGGCGCCCGCCACAACGCCCGGCCATTTTTTGGTTGCAGCTGTCGTTGTTTGGCGGGCCCGGGCTGGATTCGAACCCACCAGCTCAGGTGTACGTGGCTGGCGCCTTAGCCCGTTGAGCCACAGGTGCCGAGCCTATAAAAATTATTTTTTAACATTAATAAACATTGAATTGTAAATTATTAAAGTTACAGGTAAATTTATCCCATTTTAAGAAATCTGATTTGCAAAACCCAAATTTATTTTTATTTTATTTATTTATTTTTTTTTTTGAGATAGAGTCTCACTATGTTGCCCTTGGTGGAGTGCCGTGGCGTCACAGTTCACGACAACCTCAAACTCTTGGGCTTAAGCAATTCTCTAGCCTCAGCCTCCAAGTAGCTGGGACTATAGGCACCCACCACAACACCCAGCTATTTTTGGTTGTAGTTGGCATTGTTGTTTGGCAGGCCCGGGCTGGGTTCGAACCCGACAGCTCTGGTGTATGTGGCTGGCACCCTAGCTGCTGAGCTACAGGGGCTGAGCCAAAGCCCAAATTTAAATAGAAGACTGCTCAGGGGCGGGAAAAATAAGGGGGTATGGCAGTTTCTTCTTTTAAATAAACAACAGTCTCAGTATATCCAAAATCATTGACTTCTCCCATAACTCCTTCCCAAAATCAGTTTTCATATAATAATTTCAGAAACACACCTGCTGTGTACCTTATGTCACAGAAGCAGAAGCAACATAATGGCAAGTATTTAAAACTGTAACTTGGGACCAGGCTCATGCCGATTAATTCTAGCACTCTGGGAGGCCGAGGCAGGTGGATTGCTTGAGCTCATGGGTTCGATACCAACCTGAGCAGAAAGGCAAGACCCCCATCTATACTAAAAATAGAAAAACTGAGGCAAGAGGATCACTTGAACCCAAGAGTTGGAGGTTGCTGAGAGCTATGATGCCATGGCACTCTACCCAGGGCAACAGCTTGAGACTCTGTCTCAAATAAACAAACAAACAAACAGAAACTGTAACTTGTATTAGAGAACTGTTACTGCTGAACAAAAATGGTTTAATTTTACAATGCTAAATGAGCATTTATTAAGATTTTCACTTTATTGAATATTTAATTAATAAAATATAAAAATATTTTAATCCTTTTTTTCTCCAAGAGACAAAGTCTCACTCTGTCACCAGGCTAGAGTGGAGTAGCATGATCATAGCTCACTGCAACTTTGTATGCCTGGACTCAATAATCCTCTTGCCTCAGCCTACCGTAGAGTAGCTGTGTCTACGGGCACAAGCCAATACACCAGAATTATTAAAAAAAATTTGTAGAGACATCATTCACATCTACAATTGTATCTCTTACTCTGTAGACCAAAAAAAATTTTTCATTTAGCTGGCATAAATGCAAAGAAGATTAGAGGTACTCATTATCTAACAATTATAGAAACACAATGAGTATCTATATATTTGTTAATTATACAAGCATGTGCTGAATAAATAATGCTGACATAATATTATTATAGTTTCATTAAAGAATAATCAAACCATCATATAACTGAAACCTACCAGATTGGCCATATTTGGATATAGATCTGAGAGTGCAGTGAAGGTCCTCGATGTGAAAAAGTTTGCCATTTTTTAATCTGTATTTTGGAAAATATAAGTTAGCTATGTAAATTGAATAGCTGAAATCAACCACGAAAAATTCTAAGATTTAAAAATTATTTAGGAAAGCACTGTATATTTTACTTATTCTTTGGAAATTTTTATTATAATGGTGAAATGTTAATTAATATAAATTCAACCAATAGAAAACATTCAAAATGTCCATTTATAACTTTGAATGATATATGTATATATATACGTATATACATAGTGCTAAGTTTCCTTTTTTAACTTTCACTTTCTAAACCATGCAAAATTTAGAAACTTTTGAGCTCTATGTAAATTTAGAGCTTCAGATAAGCAATGATTCAATGAGATATTTAAAGATTTAAAGATTTATTAACATCAAGCCTATTTTTAAAAATACAGCAAAAATCCACTATAAACACTTCAAATCATGCATTTGGTTACATTGTGTAGAGAGAAAGGTAGTGGAAATATACCTCTAGATCAGCTTTTCAACCTTTTTTGTCTCATGGCACACTTGAACCTATAGTTAAACTTCTCAGGCACACTTACATTATGTTGATAAAAAAAAAAAAAGTGAAAATGGCTGGGTGCCCATAGCACAGTGGTTACGGTGCCAGCCACATACACCAAAGGTGGTGGATTTGAACCTGGCCTGGGCCAGCTAACCAACTGCAACAAAAAATAGCCGGGTGTTGTGGTGGGTGCCTGTAGTCCTAGCTACTTGGGAGGCTGAGGCAAGAGAATCACTTAAGCCCAGGAGTCTGAGGTTGCTATGAGCTGTGATGCCACAGTACTCTACTGAGGGCGACATAGTGAGACTCAGTCTCAAAAAAAAAAAAAGAGTGAAAAAAATATATACTTACTGTGCTTTGAACTTCTTTCAAAAATAATTTAATTAATGATCTTTAAATATTTTCATGGCATACTGGTTGAAAATCACTACTTTAGAATGTAAGCTCTATGAGGTCACAAGTGACATCTTACATATTTTTAATGGGTTGTATTTCAGAGCTACCTTATAGAAAACACTCAATAATTATCAAATGAATGAAATGGTGGTTTATCCCTCAATAACATCACTATAGAAATTTTTATTGTAGAAAAATTGTAAGCTACAACCAAACCGACAGGTTGATTTGATTTCACTTTATAATCCATGGCCTCTTTAACTCTGTGAATGGCTTCACCCACAGGTTTTAGGTCAAGAATGTCTCCTGTGACACCTGGTTTCAGAGAGTCTATGGAGTTAGTCAAACATGATTTTGAATTATAGCACCACTATTTTTCAGCTGTGTATTTTGACATTACTAAAATTTAATTTCCTCACCCATAAAATGTGGATATTTACCTTGCAGTGAAAACTAAAAATAATGTATACAAGATGCCTAGATGTTCCTAGGCACACAATAAATTATATAGCACTGCCTTTCAATATTATCCCATGCAGCAGTTTTTGCATTCAAGGCCCTTTGGTGCCAGAAGAAACACTTAGGAATTAAGCAGCGTCAAGTTTCTCACTCATTCTTTGGCCTGGTCTAGTCTGGCTTACAAAGCAATTTCACTCTCCAAAATACTTGCCAAACTGATAGATTCATTCATTCACCCAATTCATTCAAGAAGTATTTATTGAGAGCCTATCAAGTGCCAGTTATTTAAGGTTGTAAAGGATGAATTATTCTGTGGCTAAATTTTGTGGGGGAAAAAACTGGTAATATAACAAGACCCATCTCTACGTGTATGTACATGCATACATGCATACATATGGACATAAGCAAGCCAGCCAGCCAAGCATTGTGGTGTGCACCTGTAGTCTCAGCTGTTTAGGAGGCTGAGGCAGGAAGATCTCTTCAGCCCTGGAGTTGGAGGCTGCAGTGAGCTGTGATGATGTCACTGCACTCTAGCCCTGGCAATAGAGCTAGACCCTGTCTCAAAACAAACAACAACGAAAAAAAGCCTGCCTCCACACTAAATGAATTTCCCCAATTTTCTATTTTTTTTCTTTTCCCCCAATTTTCTTAATGTCAGAACTTGTGATGAATTCTTCAATTGTTTTTTACTTCTAAGCATCTCTTGATGGTCTAATCAGTGACATATATGATATTTTGTCATTGCTTTGAAGTTCCTTTAGTATCTACTATTGCTGGAAGTACATGGTAATGTACTTCAGTGTCCATCCACAAAAAATGACTTCTCTCCCCTACTATTTTGACAAATACAAAATTAACATGAAATAGAGTCCAACATGGGAACTCATAGATTACTTCATTCATCATTAACTACTGTCCTTTCTACTTTACAGACATATATTAAATGTCTCCTTTTCTTTACCTCAATGTCATCTCCCCAGACCAGTGTTCAGTCATTTCTCACCTAGAGGACGGCAATAACCTGGTTTATTCTGGTTTATTCATTCAACACAAGTGTATTGAGGATCTGTGTCAGGCCCTGAATCAGGATGGGTTAGAGCTGAGTGCTGGTCTCTAGAACTCCTCCTCATGCCTCAGAGAGGTGCAGTGACAACAGAGGTCAGATGTGGGATCAGATATGTATAGCCTTGAGGCAATGCATCCAGATCCTTGGCAAGGGTAGACGGAAAGAGTTGGTGGTAGTGGCACTACTCTAGTTATCTAGTTTGGTGATGTCACAAGTGCCTGCTATAAAGCTAGCCCTACACTATACACTATATAGGTGCAGCATAACCAACTCTGACAGGTCCCCAACCCCAGGTCTCCCAGTTCCCCTCCCTGAGCTCTGAGCCTTCCTCCTGTTTCTGAAGGGCAACCTCTTGGCTAGCCCAGAGCCCAGCCTAACATGGCCAGTTCCTCCCAGGACCTTTCTGGTCCCTTATTTAGGATTCATGAAGGCATGGCTGAGCCCAAACTCCTTGTGCTCCTCCTTGCTGGAGCTTTCCTCCAAAGGAGAACCTTGCCATTACTTAGCTCTTACTCCTCCCGGGGCTCTGACATATAACAAGGGGACTCTGTGGACCGAGATGAGGAAAGTACACTGCCAGTCTACACATCAGCTAAGGGTGTTTTTCAGATCCTTAAGGCAACCTCTACCAACTTTCTGATTTTGAGACCATAGTCTCTAATTCTGAGCATAGCAGACCAGAGTTAAGGCAGTTTGAGGACCGGGTCTGGGTTGGAGGAATTGAGAGCAAAGGGGTGGTGAACAGGGAATCCAAGACAAACTTTGCTGACATTATGGTACTGCCCAGAGCTAGGAAGGCGGGCATGTATGTGCCAGTGAGGGGACAGGTTGTCTTTTCAGGGTATTGCATGCTAAGGTGCTGGTTGGTACCTTAGAGCTACCTCAAACCCTCTCATCAAATTCCAATCCACTCTGTCATCATTGACACACTGCTCCTTCACCTCCCAGGCCTCAGACAATCTTTGTCAAGTCCTGCCAATTCTCCCTCCTCATTTTCTCTTGAATCTGATCATTTTTTCCCATTTCCCTGACCTTCTCATCATTCTCTACTTCCATTCTTGCTCCTTCTTCTATCTCTTGTCCATATAACAGAATCACCTTTTAAAACTTAAATAACATCACTTCCTTGCTTAAAGCCCTTCCTACCACACCCTGAATAAAATCCAGACTCCTTGCCACAGCCAGTAATGCACAGATGGTCTGGCCTCTGTTCCCTCTTCCTTACTTCACCCCACTCCCCTTCCACTCTCCAGTCCCTTGCCTGTGCTCACTTCCTTAGTCTGGGCCTGGAGCCTTTGAAGCTTCCTTAAGCACTCCTCAGGGGCCCTCATTCCTCCCAAGCCAGGCTTTGCAGAATTCCTCAAGTCTCCAGGAAGACCTTTAGTACTTGTGCACCTCAAGTACTCCCTGCCTCTAACTTCTTTTATCACTTCTGACTTCCAAGGTGGCATTAGTATTATTTTTCTCCCTCATTAGAAAGTCACTTCATAAGGACAGAGCCACTTTTATCCCTGCATCCCACAATGGCTAGGTAGTTCAGTGCCTCACATAGTAACTTCCAAACATTTGTTGACTAAATTAATGAACGAACCCTAGAAACAACAAATTTGTAATTCGAGGATAATATTGCTGGAATTGTTTTTTTTTTTTTTGGTTTTTTTCGGTAGAGTGCTGTGGCGTCACACTGCTCACAGCAACCTCCAACTCCCGGGCTCAGGTGACTCTTCTGCCTCAGCCTCCCAAATGCAGTTAGTTTTTGATAAATAGAATTTTATTTTATTTTATTTTGTTATTTTATTTTGTTTTATTTTTTGAGACAGAGTCTCACTATGTCACCTTTGGTAGAGTGCCATAGCATCACAGCTCACAGCAACCTCAAACTGTTGGGCTTAAGCAATTCTCTTGCCTCAGCCTCCCAAGTAGCTGGGACTACAGGCCCCTGCCACAACATCCAGCTATTTTTTGGTTGTAGTTGTCATTGTTGTTTGGCAGGCCCAGGCTGGATTCAAACCTACAAGCTCTGGTGTATGTGGCTGGTGCCCCAGCCGCTGAGCTACAGGTGCCAAGTCAGATAAATAGAATTTTATTTTTATTTATTTATTTTTTTTTTTGAGACAGAGCCTCAAGCTGTCACCCTGGGCAGAGTGCCGTGGCATCACAGCTCACAGCAACCTCCAATTCCTGGGCTCAAGCGAGTCTCCTGCCTCCGCCTCCCAAGTAGCTGGGACTACAGGCGCCAGCCACAACGCCTGGCCATTTTTTTTTTTTTTGGTTGCAGCCGTCATTGTTGTTTGGCGGGCCCGGGCTGGATTCGAACCCGTCAGCTCAGGTGTACGTGGCTGGCGCCTTAGCCCGTTGAGCCACAGGCGCCGAGCCAGATAAATAGAATTTTAATCAGCTAATTTTATGTTTACACCAAGTAGTTAAGTCAGTGGTCCTCAATCTTTTTGGCA
This sequence comes from Perodicticus potto, assembly GCA_963574655.1. NCBI lineage: Eukaryota > Metazoa > Chordata > Mammalia > Primates > Lorisidae > Perodicticus > Perodicticus potto. The sequence goes on from CAUYRH010183277.1 coordinate 11,661, forward strand.
CCAGGGACCAACTTCATGGAAGACAACTTTTCCACAAAACTAGGGGAGGGGGAGTTTTGAGATGATTCAAGCCACCACATCTACTGTGCACTTGATTTCTATTATTATTACACTGTAATATATAATGAAATAATTATACAACTCACCATCACGCAGATTTAGTGGGAGCCCTGAGCTTGTTTTCCTGCAACTAGATGGCCCATTGCTAGCATCACCACATCAGCTCCACCTCAGATCATCAGGCATTTGATTCTCATAAGGAGCACACACCCTAGATGTCTTGCACGCCCAGTTTACAGCAGAGTTAACGCTCTTGTGAGAATCTCACGCCAGGTTGATCTGACAGGGGACAAAGCTCAGGCATGAGGCCAGGGATGGGGTGGGGCTGTAAATACAAAGGAAACTCTGCTCTCTCCCACTCGCTTCCTGTCTACTGACAGAGCAGCACTGGTCTCCAGCCCAGGGGTTGGGGACCACAGATCTAAGTTATGGGGACAAGGATGGTTTCTATCTTGCTATTCCTGACCAATGAGCTTCCAGAGAGCTCACTGATGAACTTCCTATGATTTTATGATTTTCTACTTTATTCTACAGGCCAGTGCTGGGAAGTCCTTGTCATGTGTTTTTTTTTTTTTTTTTCTTTTTTTTAAATTGGTGGGCAATCAATGACGGTACAAAGAACCAGGTTACACTGCTTGCATTTGTTTGGTAAAGTCCTTCTTATAATTGTGTCCCGCCTCCTAGAGGTGTGTCACACACCATAGGCCCCCTTTGCTCCTTCCTTCCCTCTCTCCACTCCCCCATTTCCCCAGCCCCCATCATGTACTAACACCAACTGTCCTCATGTCAGAATTGAGTACATCGGATTCTTGTGATGGTTTACTAAGAATGTGTTCCACCTCCATCCAGGCTACTAAAAATGAGGTAAAACCACCCTCTTTTTTAGCGCCTGAATAGTTAAGTATTACATGGCATACATACACCACATCTTGTTAATCCATTCTTGGATTGGTGGGCATTTAGGTTTGTGTGGTCTTTTCTTCAGCAGGAAAATCTTTCCAACCTCCATGACAAACCACGACTTTCACAACAAACTCTTACAAAACCAGTCGTTTTTCTCTCTCGAGGGAGGCAGTTTCATCGAACCACGTATACGCAGCTGCAGCCACGGGACCTGGGCGGGGTTTGAACCCGTCAATTCCGACTTCCGGATATTGGGGTGCGTTGGGAACCCGGCTGGAGGATCCCCCAGCCTGCGGACGGGGCGATGCTTGGCGGTAACCTCTCAAGATAAAGTTTCCAATGTTCTAACACTGCTTTTGCAAAGAAGGAAAGGAAAATGCCCGACTTGTGCGCGGCGTCGGTCCGCTCCGAGTTTCACGTGTTCTCTGCGGGTCGCCCGAGTGGGGGACCCAGGGTGTCCCCGGCCCGTCAGAACCCGGGGCGTCCAGCGGCCTCACCTCAAGGCCCTTGGTGAGGAAACCCGCGCAGTCCCGGCAGCAGGGCCGCCGCTTCGCGTCGCCGTCTGAGGTGCAGTCACCACGCACAGGTCAGGAAGGAGCCCCGCTCGCGCTCCCTGACACCGAGCGAACGCCACCTCGTCCCACCCGCTCCCGCGCTTGTCCTGCAGCCCGTCCCCGCGTCAGGGGTGGCCCCCGGGCCGGGCTCCGTCTCCGCGGTGTGGAGAGAGGCCACGCCGCACCCAGCGCGGGGCCGCCACAGCACGAGGCCGCCACAGCACGGGGCCGCCACACAGCATGAGGCCGCCACAGCACGAGGCCGCCACAGCACGAGGCCGCCACAGCACGAGGCCGCCACACAGCACGAGGCCGCCACAGCACGAGGCCGCCACACAGCACGAGGCCGCCACAGCACGAGGCCGCCACAGCATGAGGCCGCCACACAGCACGAGGCCGCCACAGCACGAGGCCGCCACAGCACGATGCCACCACAGCACGAGGCC
>CAUYRH010183282.1:0-24503 GCA_963574655.1 Perodicticus potto
TGAGGGATAAATTTGTCTTTTAAAATAATCTGACCCTCTATGGAGTCAGGTGTCAATTGGGTGTGTTTTCTCATTGCCTCCCTAAGCCTCTCTCTCTCTCTTTTTTTTATTATTAAATCATAGCTGCATACATTAGTGCAATCAAGGGATACAATGTGCAGGTTTCATATACAATCTGAAACATACCAACTTCTATCTATTAATTTTTTTTTCACTTTCTCCATTGACATCCATGCTTTTGGTTGACAGGGAAATCACTTGATCCCACCATTGGAAAACTTCAAGCCAACTGGAGGAGGAGGATTCTGACCTGTCCTGCTTCCACCAACAGAGGATATGGAAGAGGAGCAGTCCAAATTTTCACATGCAGACAGTGGGGCCAAGAATGAATTGAGGCATCCATTCATTTAAGCCTCAAATCTAGTCATTTCCTTTCTAACTTTGCCAACATTCATACCATAAAAGCAACACTATGAACCACTGACAGGTGTCCAGAGCCTCCAAGGTCTTGCTCTGAAGACCTTGTATCCTTTGGAATTCTTACTCTTCAAACCCCTAATGAAAAAGCTCTTGTTTGGCAGTGCCTGTGGCTCAATGTGTAGGGCACCTGCCCCATACACCAAGGGTGGCAGGTTTGAACCCAGCCCCAGCCAAACTGCAACAAAAAAAAAATCCAGGCATTTTGGTGGACACCTGTAGTCCCAACTACTCAGGAGATTGAGGCAAGAGAATCGCCTAAGCCCAGGAGTTGGAGGTTGCTGCGAGATGTGATGCACTCTACCAGGGGTAATAAAGTAAGACTCTGTCTCTAAAAAACAGAGCTTTTGCACTTCTGCTTTTCATCGGCGCTCCAGGTAGAATTCCCACATAACAATCCAGGCCCAATGTTGAGGCAACACTTGGCTTGACTGTCTTGTAATCAGCCTCCTAGCCATGGTCATGAGGAAAATATTCTGAAGCCACAGGAGTCAGTCTTTTTTAAATTTAAGACCCAAAGAATTCATAGTCCCCAAGGGAAAATCTCATTAGTGAATTCCCTTTTTGTATTTCATTCGAGATGTATTTTTAAACCATTTCCTTTTTGTTGTTATTGTTGTTTTTTAGAGATAGAGTCTCACTTTGTCGCTGTGGGTAGAGTGCTGTGGCATCACAGCTCACAGCAACCTCCAGATCTTGGGCTTAGGTGATTCTCTTGCCTCAGTCTCCTAAGTAGCTGGGACTAAAGGCACCCACAACAACACTGGGTTTTTTTTGTTGCAGTTTGGCAGGGGCCGAGTTCAAACCCACCACCCTCGGTATATGGGGCCAGTGCCCTACTCAATGAGCCACAGGCACTACCTGTGTTGTTTTTGTTTTTGTTTTTTGTTTTTTGAGACAGAGTCTCACTATGTCACCCTTGGTAGAGTGCCATGGCATCATAGCTCACAGCAACCTCAAACTCTCGTGCTTAAGCGATTCTCTTGCCTCATTCTCCTAAGTAGCTGGGACTACAGGCATCCCCTACAGTGCCCATATATTTTTTTGTTGTAGTTGTCATTGTTGTTTAGCTGGCCCAGGCCAGGTTCAAACCCGCCTGCCTCGGTGTATGTGGCTGGCGCCATAACCACTGTTACAGGTACTGAGCTATCCTCCGGAATTTTGATAACCACTGCACCAAGGAAAATTCTGTAACCTGGAATCTGATGAGTCATCATAATGCCTGGGTATGAATGCACACATTATCAAGAATGATATAGCTTTTATGAAATTGTGGGGAGGATCACCATGAGAATAGATGGCTAGACCTTTTAGCCTCAAATCTTCTAGTCTAGGATTCATCTTCTCTTTGAGGAAGTAGAGTAAAGAATAATTGGCTACACACTGGACAATTACCTTTCTAATTAAGGGGAGGCAGAAGTGTAAGAGAGGGCATGAGCTCCACCCTTATAGCAGGTTGATTGAATTAATAGCCCCAATGTGTACTGTCTGGGCCCTTTGCCATGTAACTTTGTTATTCCTTCTTATTCTGGTCACGTGATTTGCTTTACAGGATACTAGCAGACATCACCAAACATGGCTCTTCTCATTGCTCTTGCCTTCTACCATGCCATAATATGGACATGCCTAGACTAGAAAGGATGAACAAGAAATCGAAAAAAAACTCCCACTCATTCCTGCCAAGGTCATCCTCACCCAGCCAATAATCAGTCAAATCCCAGATATGGAGCAAGCCCAGCCAAGATCAGCAGCACCACCAAGCCATCCCAGAGCTGCCTACTTGGGTGAGACTGGTTGAGATAAGTCAAGCCCAGATTAGATTAGCTAACCTCCACTGACCAAGGGACAAAACATTCACTGTTGTGTGTTACTGAAGTTTTATGATGGTTTACAAGAGACAAGTGAAACTATCATTACCACTTATGTAACCCTCAAAAATAAAGTAGAGCCTGGGCATGGTGGTCCCATTCTGGGAGGCTGAGGCAGGTGGACTGCGCAGAATTTTGAGACCAGCCTAAACAAGAGTGAGATCCCCATCTCTTCTAGAAATAGAAAAACTAATCAGGCATCATGGGAGTTGTAATCCCAGATACTCAGGAGGCTGAGGCAGGAGGATCACTTGAGCCCATAGTTTCAGGATGCTGTGAGCAATGATAATGCCACAGCACTTTACTCTGGGTAACAGAGTAATACTGTGTCAAAAATAAAGGAAGGAAAGAAGGAGGGAAGGGAGGGAGGGAGGAAAAGAGGGAGGGAAGAAGGAAGGGAAGGGAGAGGAGGTAGGAAAGAAGGAAGGAAGGAAGGAAGAAAGAAAGAAAGGCAGCACCTGTGGCTCAAGGAGTAGGGTGCCAGCCCCATATATCAGAGGTGGTGGGTTCAAACCCGGCCTTGGAAAAAAGAAAGAAAAAAAAGAGATTGTAATTGATACCTACTTCAAGGGTTGGCATGGACATTGATAAAAATATTATGAAGTTCTTAGCACCACATATGGCATACAACCTATATTCCAAAAGGGTTGAAAGATAGCAAGAAAATAAGAGTAAAAATAAGAGAGAGACAGGCATACTGAAGGGAGGTGGGTAAAGTGAATGAATTACTGCTTCCCCATCATTCTGACCTCATCACTGTTTTTTTTTGGGGGGGGGATCAAATAGCATGATGCAGCCAAAATCAAGTTTAAGCTATCAAATAAAAATGTTCTGAAAGTTCTTGGATCACAAGAGAAAAGTTAAGTTATATCAAGCAAGACAACCATCTTCTAGAATATCTTTGGCTATGTCTTCCAAAACGTCTTCTACCAGGATGCTTCCTAATGGGTCTCCCTCCCTTTGTCTAGAAGTAGGAATCTTACCCCACCATTCAGCAGGGCTCTCAAATTTGTCCCAGAGTCCAGACTCACAAAGAAGTAGACTTAAAGGAGCAGAAGCTCTCTCCCTATCTAAAAGCTCCCTCCCCAAAATCAAGAGAATCAGTGTCCTGTCACAAAAATGATCTCTTCCAAAGAGACACTCAGAGACATACCCTATTACCTAGTCCTGGTGAAGTGGTCTTAACACAAATGGCCACATCAGAACACAATATAATATACTGTGTGAGGTATCCCAACAGATGGCAGACTCTGGGGAGGTAAATCCACAGACGAGGGAGAAAACAGCACTCATTGTCTTAGGAGTTGCAAGAGGCAATAAGACAAAAATCCATGTAAAACAGCATGTTATAACCAAAACCTAGTAAATGCTAGCCATTATTATTATGCACATATATGTTTTAGATATTATATTAGCTTCACTATAGCTGGTGTTCGCACAAAAGCAAGTGCACAAAAAATACATTACGGTTTGGCGCCCGTGGCTCAACGGGCTAAGGCGCCAGCCACATACACCTGAGCTGGCGGGTTAGAATCCAGCCTGGGCCTGCCAAACAACAATGACGGCTGTAACCAAAAAATGGCGGGGCATTGTGGTGGGCACCTGTAGTCCCAGCTACTTGGGAAGTGAAGGTAGGAGACTCGCTTGAGCCCAGGAATTGGAGGTTGCTGTGAGTTGTGATGACATGGCACTCTATGCAGGGTGACAGCTTGAGGCTCTGTCTCCAAAAAAAAAATACATTACATTATTTTTACAAAGAAAAACTAAACCTAACCCCAAGCTACTTCTGAGCCAGAATATCACCTAATATATAACAGCAGCTCAAAGAGAAGATAATAAATAAATAATGAATGACAGCTGGCAATAAGCACAAAGAAAGCCATAAGTCTCAATCAGAGTAGAAGTTAAAGCAAATACTACAGGAACTTACTAGAGAAAACAAGAGAATGTCACAGACTTGATAGTTTCTTTGAAACACTTGACAAAATTAAGGATTGGATTAGGTGAACACTAATTAAAATAGAAAAAGGTAACTAGAATTTCCTGCACCCAGGGTAGGTAAACTAAGGCCTCCTGAGCAAATCTAGCCCACTGCTTGTCTTTTGTAAATAAAGTTTTATCATAGCCATGTTCATGCATCTGTACATTGTCTCTGCCTGCTTCCACATACAACAGCAGATTTGAGGAGTTGCAACAGACACCATCTGGAGGTTCCATGGCCTAAAATATTCACTACCTATTATAGAAAAATTCTGCCAACACTTTTCTGATTCAAACAAAAGTCTGTATAAAAAATAAGCAATTATCATAACAGACTACTTGGATTTCCTGTGTTATCAAAGTAAATAATATTTACTTTGTTATAACCTAAACAATGTTGTCTAATTTTAAACATTTAGAACCAATTATTGCTAAAACACAGAGTTCTTAACAATGATAAAAGAACAGGATGTAAATACAAATGCTATCAACCTTTAAGAACATGAAAGTATAGATCTCAAAAGTTGGAAGATGAACACAGGGAAGGAAAACTAAAGAGGAGAGGCAGAATTATATTTATCTTATCAAATGTAGAGTTGTTAGGTAGATGATAAGAATTTTAGCTGTCAAAGGGAAAAAGGGCAAAATGGGTGCTCTGCCTTGGGACTCCCTTTGAGCTATTGCCCCCACTTGGTGAGAAGGACAAGGGTGGAACCTTCTTAGAGGTGCCCCACCTTAATCCCATCCTGAGAAGCACAGGCACTACAGCATTTAGAAAGTAATTTAAGACTAATTAGCATGCCATTAACTGTCCATCAAAGTGATTCCGTGGAAACATCTGAACCACCAGGAAGGCCCCACCCAGGAAGTATAAAATGAGACTCCATACCATGACCAAAGCCTTTTCTTTGCCCCTTTGCTCCTGATGATGAGATGATGAACATATCTTACTCTGTAAACCTATCTTTCCTTTCTTCAATAAACTTCGTTTCATGCTTGCCTTTCTTTTGATGGGTCTGGTCATTCTTCCACCATGAGCACACCAAGAGCCAAAAGTACAGACAACTACTTCAACCCCAACAGAGCCTAGTCATTCAACAAAACAACATAACAAGTGTAATTAGGAGGGGGTAAGAAGACCAAAGGCAATATTTATTATCTAAATTCTATTTTTTTTTTTTTGAGACAGAATCTTACTCTATGGTCCTGGGCAGGGTGCCATAGCATAATCATAGCTTACAGCACCTCAAACTTTTGGGTTCAAGCTATTCTCTGGCCTCAGCCTCCTGAGTAGCTGGGACTTCAGGGATGCACTACCACACCCAACTATTTTTTTTTTCTGTTTTTAGTAAAATAGGTTCTCACTCTTGCACAGACTGGTCTTCAACTCCTCTCAGAGTGCTAGGATTACAGGTGTGAGCCACCTTGCCTGGCCAGGCAAAAGTATCTTAAGTTGGATACAAAAGCATGTAAGATTTATAAATTGAAACACAGAATCAAAATTAAAAAATTTTTGCAAAATATACAGAGGGCACAATAAAAATGTACACACATTTTAAGAATGAAAAAACTATATTAAAGTTGCAATACTCAAGTCATGTTTGACTTCCGCAATTACAAGAGGTGCTCAAACATGACTTGTATTTGCATTTTGATATCAGTATATTTTATTGCAATTTTAATACAGTTTCTTTCCTTTCTTAAAATTTATATACATTTTTTGGCACCCTCTGTATAGACAATAAAGGGCTTTTATCTAAAATAAAAACCCTTTACAACTTATTAAGAAGAAAACAATCAAATGAGCAAATATTTTGAAAAGACAGTTTACTAAAGGAGTTATACGGAGCTGGAAAATATTCTTCTCAGTAAAGTATCTCAGGAATGGAAAAAAAAAATCCAATGTACTCAGTACTACATGAAACCAATTTATAATCAGTCACACTTTCATATGAAAGATGAATCACAACTATAGCCCAGGATGAAGAAGAGAAGGGGAAGGGGATAGGAACGGACAGGGGTGGATGGATAGAGAGAGGGTAAATGGTGGGACCATACCTATGGAGCATATTGCAAGGGTACAAGTCAAATCTATCAAGTATAGAACACAAATGTCTTAACACTGTGATTAGGTAAATGAGGTGAAAGCAATGTTAATTAGTAGGATGTAAGCACTCCAATTTGTACAAATATTCAACACATTGAATCTCACAAAGGCATAAATGTATTCATGATCTATGTATATATGACTTAATAAATAAAAAGAAAAAAGAAAACGATTCTCAACATCATTGGTCATCAAATTAAAGGAATGCAAATTAAAGCAATAATGGAGTGCTGCTAATTGATAATCTAGGACAGGGGGGTGTCCAACCTGCAGCCCATGGGCCTCATTCTTATTTATTTATTTATTTATTTATTTTTGAGACAGAGCCTCAAGCTGTTGCCCTGGGTAGAATGCCTTGGCATCACAGCTCACAGAAACCTCCAACTCCTGGGCTTAAGCAATTAATTCTCTTGCCTCAGCCTCCTATGTACCTGGGACCACAGGTGCCTGCCACAACACCCAGCTATTTTTTGGTTGTAGCTGTCATTGTTGTCTGGCGGGCCCAGGCTGGATTCGAACTCATTCTGATTTTTTGAGGACTTTTTTTGTTTATCCGTGGTGTCAGATATCATGAAAAGTATGCACAGACCTTTTTTAGCTAATCAGTTTTCATTAGAGTTTGTGCATTTAATGTATATTCAAAGACAACTTTTATTCTTCCAATATGCGACAGAGAAAGAAAAAAAAGTTGAACACCCTGCTCTACAATTTCAAAACATAAAAAGACTAACAACACCAAAGGACATGGTACAACCAAAATGCTCATAAACTGGGGTTTCTTATAAAGTTAAGCATGCTTTTATTGTATCATTCAACAATTCAGATGCTAACTATTGACTTAAAAATGCAAATAACTGCCCACACAAAGATTATGGTCAATTGTTCATAGTAGCTTTACTCATAATAGCCAAAATGAAGCAAAAAGAAATTGATCACCAACTGGTAAATGTAATAAACATGCAGCACAATAGTATTCGGTGAAGAAAAGAAACAAACTACTGATAAACACATAACATGTATGAATCTCTCAAGCATTACACTAAATAACTGAAGTCAAAGTAATATAAACTAAAATAAAAGACTACCTCCAGTGAGATCTCATTAATATGAAATTCTAGAAAAGGTATAACTGTAATGATAGAACTGAATGAATGGTTAAAAGGGGACCAAGAGATAGAGAAGAAGATGGCCTGGAAATGGATGCAAGGCACCTTTTGTGCCGAGCTACATGTTTTATGTCATAATTATATATTTGTCAACTATCATCAAATTGTATAAAATATAATTTCTATTCTAAAATCTGTTCTGAGAGGGAAATCTTTGATATGTGAAAAAAATTAGCCCAAATAGTACTTATTGCATTTTTTAAATAATGACAAAACTTGTGAATAAGGCCTAATTATAAAAGAGCTAATTAAATAAATTATGGTATGTCTACAAGAAGTATTGCTATGAAACTATTAAAAATAGTGTTATTGTTAAATATTTAGTGACAACAAGATATAAATTATGTAATTATTTTCATGTAGGTAACAAAGCAGTTTATCTGTAGCCCATTTTATCATCATGTGATTGTTACATGTATACATGAACATGTGAGTATGAGTACATACATATACAGTATTTAGAGTTCTGTATGCTATTAGAAATTGTGTGTCTCAGCTCGGCATCTGTGACTCAACAGGCTAGGGCGCCAGCCACGTACACCTGAGCTGGCGGGTTTGAATCCAGCCCGGGCCTGCCAAACAATAATGCCGGCTGAAACCAAAAAAAAAAAAAAAAAAAATGGCCGGGCATTGTGGCGGGCGCCTGTGGTCCTAGCTACTTGGGAGGTGGAGGCAAGAGACTCGCTTGAGCCCAGGAATTGGAGGTTGCTGTGACCTGTGATACCATAGCACTCTATCCAGGGTGACAGCTTGAGGCTCTGTCTCAAAAAAAAAGAAAGAAAGAAAGAAAGAAAGTAATTGTGTGTCTCCATGGTAACTGATTGTTTCTTCATTTTGCTCCTCTTTCTTTTCTAAATATCTGATCACTAACATCCATTTTCTTTGAGAAGAAAAAGGAACAAAAGTTACTATTTTTAAAAAGACAAAATACAAAAGCAAACAAACAAAACAGACATGCCTTGCCTGTAAGAGGCTTACAGTTTAGTAAGAAGACACATAAACAACATAATACATATAATATAATATATCTACATTATAGAATGAAATAAGCATTTTTGTGAAGAAAAATTGATTGGGTCAAGGGTAAGTTCACAACAAAGGTGGAATCATGACTTTCTTCAGCACCCAGAACATGACCACATTGTTCTGTAGGAACCAAGGGGCCACTTTCTTCACCCGTGATGACTTTCAGGTGCTCCTTGATCTCTAAGTCCCACCCCGCTGCCACCCGAGTGGGCCAGACAAGAGTACTGATAGTTGAACATCAATTGTGAACTGAGTTCAAGCTCCCTCCCACAAAAAGTCAAGGATATATTTGGACATCTATTGCAAAATCTTTGAACTGAAGATCCAGGACAACTTTCAGGGGTCCCCTGGAAATTCCATGACTGAAGATGAGCTGCTGAGGGGGGAAAGTACTCGAAAAGGCATTGTATCCCTACCTGGCATACAGTAGATGCTTAGTAAATATTTGCTAATTGTTTAATAGATATATCGAGAATAAAAGCACGAGCTCAAGATTGTTTCAGTGGTCTCAGCACCTGCAGCTCAGAGGTTAGTGTGCTGGCCATGTACACTGGGGCCGACAAGTTCAAACCTGGCCTGGACCTGCTAAAAACAACAATGACAACCACAACAACAACAACAAAAAATAGCCAGGCATCATGGAGGGTGCCTGTAGTCCCAGCTACTTGGAAGGCTGAGGCAAGAGAATCGCTTAAGCCCAAGAGTTTGAGGTTGTGGGGCGATATAGTGAGATTCTGTCTCAAAAAAAAAAAAGATTGTTTCAGTGGACTGGCTATTGCTGGGATATTTATAGGACTAAATGCATTTCTAGGACTTTCCATCCTACTTTTCTGCAGTACTAAGCAGGGCTGAGGAAGCCAAGCAACTAGTAGATTGGACCAAATTCTCCAACTCTTTCTCAATAATTTGGATTCATTAAAACTGCAAACACATTTCTACCTGAGAGTTTTGTCTTTCATTTTTCAATCTCAGTGAGTGTCCAACAAAATTGAATTCCCTATTGCAGATCTGTTTGTGTTCCACCCTATGCAAATGCCAGAGCTATCTAATGTTTCTAACTAGGTGGCTCCTAAAGCTTGCGTCCAAAGAAAGGACAGCAGAGAACCCCAATTTACCTCCAAACAAACTAAAAGTGAAAAAAACAAGTGTAGATAGAGACCGTGTCATGTAATGAAATCCAAATCATGAATCGTAATTTGTGGTGTTGGACAAGGAGCAAAGACTTAAGAGTGAGATGTTGAGTCCAGAATCTGCTTTTATTTCTTGATTAAGTAGGGAAGATCACTTAACTTTTCTGGGCTTCATTTTGCTCCCTTCTAGTGGAGGGGATGCGGTTCTTTTATTTGAGTTACTGATTTCCCCCCAACTCTGTGGCCTGTGATTTTATGATGTTACCTTAGGGCCTTATCCCTTGGCATGATGCCTCCTCTGTCCCTGCCTTGTCTCACTGCTTGTCAGCTTGCACAGGAACAATACACGACTGATGATGGGTCACAAGAAAAAATGTGTGTTGGATCAAGCTGATGTATCTGGAGAGGACAGAGAAGTCTTTGATGTCATCTGAATGAGTTCCACATTTTGACCTAGGGACCCTTCGATTCTTTGAAGTATACCCTAATTGCCAAGTATGAAGCACTTGTTATTATTTTCATACAATAAGTATGAAATACTTATTTACAATTAAAGAAACATTCCATACTACTTTCAAAACAGCCAGCCTTGTTTTATTTTAAAAAGGAAAAAAAAAAACCAGTAACTCCAAAGATTAAATTCCTGATCCTGAAAATGGAAAAAAGAGGGAGTGCCTGAAACCTGCTCTTCATGTCCCGTGCATGTTTAATAACAGGAAATGAGCCTGCTAAGTGAGCTGGCCAGTCTACTTGTTACCATGGAGCTAAATGGATTCCTGGTGTACACCTGAATCAAGAAACACACAGTCGCCATGGTGACAACAGCCTGCTCAACCTTGGTCTCAAAACCAACTCTTTCCTGGGCTGGAGACTTTTGGTGGCTCATGAAATCAGTTATGTTGTACAGGACACAGCATAATTCCTGTTACATGAGACTAAGTTTGGGATGTGCTGCACAATCTCTTCTCTTGAAGTTCACTTAGCCTATCAGAGGCTCTGAGAAGTTCCACACATAGTAAGTATTGGTTCTGTTATTGGCCAGGAAGGGCAAAGAATGCTGACTGTACACATTGTCCTTATTTCCCGATCCCAGACTTTCTCTTTGACTTGTATCTCCCCATCATAAACACCAGTTGGAAATCCCCTCTCCACCTCTGAACTATAAGAGCCATTTCTTTGCATTTGTCTCATCAACTTTTAAATTTACTTTTTTTTTTTTTTGAGACAGAGTTTCACTATATCACCCTTGGTAGAGTGCTGTGGTGTCACAGCTCACAGCAACCTCAAACTCTCGGGCTTAAGAGATTCTCTTGCCTCAGCCTCTCTAGTAGCTGGGAGTACAGGCACCTGCCACAACACCCAACTATTTTTCTGCTACAGTTGTCATTATTGTTTAGCAGACCTGGGCTGGGTTCGAACCCACCAGCCTTGGTGTATATGGCCGGCACTATAACCTCTGTGCTACAGGTACCGAGTCAACTTTTAAATTTACTTTTTATGTGGGAAATATACATATATTGCCTGTACACTGCTAGAGAACAAAATGCTTAATCCTCAATCTTTATCCATCAGAGACAATCTTGTATATGATAGCATTTATACATGTTTGATTGGTTGATGAAATGATTAATCAATTGAATGGATCAATCAATCTAAGAACGAATAGCTTTTATATGTCTGCACCATGTTATAGTAAATAACAAAGAACTCTTCCAATGGTTTAAAAAAGAAACCTGCTTTATGTTCAAAACTAAAGCTGGGATAATGAAAATATTAATGGGAAAAGTATAAACATCATATCTCTCCTTTCCTTCTCTCTTCACTCATTGATTCAATTTCTGACAAACAGGATATCAACACACTCTGATCTTCACATCTGGAAACATGCTTTAGGTATTCATGCAACTTGCATATTGTAATTAAACTTGACTTCAGGGGAAAATGTCAATTTCAGAGAGCTCATGAATAACATTTTGTAGGCTCAATTCACAGAGAACTATGGTGTTTTAGCTCTAATGTTGAAATTTATTGATCAAAGTAGTGATTGTTCTGGTTAGTTTAACATTCCAATTATTAAAAAGTTACAAAATAAGAGCTCCAGGTAAATTATCAATTTTCAAATAATTTTTATTCCATAAAATGTACCTAACACTAATACTAGGCTGAAAGAATTTGATCCATTTTTGGATAGGCTGGGCATGGAGGTTCATGCCTGTAATCCTGGCACTTGGGGAGGCCAAGGGGATGGATCACCTGACTTTAGGAATTTGAGACCAGCCTGAGCAAGAGCGAGACCCCCATCTCTACTAAAAATAGAAAAACTCAGCCAGGCATGGTCCAAAAAGGCAAAAAAAGAAAAGAAAAAATTTGGAGAATGTGGGAACAAGTATTGATCTCCAGAAAATAAACATAAATAAGACACAATCCCCACCCTCAGTAAGCTTATTATATAGCAGGGCTTCTCAGTCTTGGCGCGATTAACATTTTGAGCCATGGAGTTAGTTCCTTGTTCTAGGAAGCTTCCTGTACATTGAGGGATGTTTAACAGCATCTCTAGCCCCTACTGTATAGATACTAGTAGCACTTCCCCAGTTGTGATAATCAAAACACTGTCTGGTCATTGTCACATATATCTCCTGAGAGACAAAATTGCCTTAGCTGAGAATGTCCATCTTGCTGGAAGAGATTAAAATGGCACAGAGTTTCAGAGTCATCTTCTAACTATCAATTCTCATTTTACAGTTCTATTGGATGTAAAAAATATGGGAAACCTTGGGCTTATTTTAGAATGAGTCCAAAAACAGAACAATAAACATTCAATAATATTTCCCTTATTCATAGAAGAATACAACATAATTACACTTGATCTTAGCCAAAAGGTCAAGAAGCAATAAGAATACAAAATAATTAAAGTATTTGTACTTTTAGGGGGTTGAATCAGCCACTGAGTGTTCATTTATTGAAGAAGTTAGAAGAGTTAGATTTTGTGCTAGGTGCAATCCAAGTCTGCCTGAGCAGTGGACAAGATGGAATTAAACTAAAAGCCATCTGAGAGATGATTTATCTATTCCTCTGTATTTTTGTGTTTAAAAAATAAGACTCAGAAGATCAGAAAGGTGATAGGACCTAAAAACATCCATTAGTAAGTGGACTTTGGGCTAAAACATAAGTATCTTGACTCCCTGTCAGTGACTTTAACCAACATCACTTATTAGTGTGATACAAACGCTGGAGATGACAAATGCTGGAGATATTCAGATAAAAGGAAACTCAGTAAGGGCTGGAAGGGAGACCGCCACAAGGAAGAGGAAGAGTTCAAGCCAGGCTGTGAAGAACACAGGCAGGTTCAGGAAAAGAATCTGGAGAGCCTTCTGATATCTTTCTCATGGTCCTGATGCCAAGTTGGGGATGACATGAGAGAAGACAGAGCAGCTAGAAAGAGCCTGATAGGAGCCAACAACTAAGTTCATGTTGGGAAAGAAGAGAAATAAGATTCGGGATAGTTTTCAAAATTATTCTGAGCAATCCCAGATGACTATCCTGGGTACTGTCCCCACTTTAGCTCTTCAACTGCAAAAACATCCCACTGTCCCAGACAGAATCCATGGGAGTAGCTTTGCTAGCAATGAAAGGAATCCCCAAGTCTTTAGTCACTGAAGGGCATCATCTTTGGGATTCAAATTATGAACTCACACATCAAAGTCCTAGGAACAGAAACAATCATTGTGTTTTTAATACTGAAACTGTTCATCACTGTTCTCCCTTTGGTATTGACCTTGACTATCAAAATGGGCTTGATTCCTTTTGTCTTGCACAAGCTAAATTTTTCCTGCATATCAGTGGAAAAGTCTGGCATCAGGGAATGGATTATATAAATCATAAAAAAGTGATCATGATTACATGAGTCAAAAAATTGAGTTAATCCTACTCAGTTATTAAACGAAAGTAAAACAACTGAATTAATTGATACCAAAACAAATAAATAAATGCATAAATAAACCTAAACCACAAAAATTTCATAGAAACCTGAGAAAGATTTGTTGACAAGACTTTACAGAAAAGAGCAGGGGGAAAAGAGCTCAATAACGTCATCAGCTTCTCAGAAAGACTGCCTGAGGAAAAGAAAAAGAGACGGAGCGATGAAGGTAATCTGTCTAATGTGGGTAAGCATACATATGGCGGGTGTGGGGGGAGAGAGACAGAGATTCCATGATAAAGTGCTGCCATTGATTTTAGAAGTAAAAACATGAAGAAGCAGCAAGATGGTCTGCTGAGAATTTTTAAAAATTTAGAAAGAAGGCGGTGCCTGTGGCTCAGTGAGTAGGGCGCCAGCCCCATATACCAAGGGTGGCGGGTTCAAACCCGGGCCTGGCCAAAACTACAACAAAAATATAGCCTGGCATTGTGGTGGGTGCCTGTAGTCCCAGCTGCTTGGGATGCTGAGGCAAGAGAATAGCCTAAGCCCAGGAGTTGGAGGTTGCTGTGATCTGTGCCGCCACGGCACTCTACCAAAGGCGAAAAAAAAATTTAGGAAGGAGTATAAAGTCAGCTGTAATACAGCATTTACTACCTTTATCACCATTATCTCCAAAGTAAGTAGAATAGTACTACTTCTCCCACTCTCCCAGACATTCCTCAGGAATACACCACTGAATGTTTTGCCCACTGTTCACACCTTCCAAAAATATTTGCTGAGTTACAACTGTGTAATTTCTTTTCCCCTTATAACCAAATTTCACCTGTATGAAAACATTTGGAGAGGAGAGAAATAAGGACAGAAAACTTGGGGCAATAGCACAGTACCTGTTATAAAGTTTTGTTTGTTTTTGTTTTGAGACAGAGTCTCACTTGGCTGCCCTTGATAGAGTGTCCTGCTGTCACAGCACACAGCAACCTCAAACTCTTGGGCTCAAGTGATCTTCTTGCCTCAGCCTCCTAAGTAGCTGGGACTACAGGCACCTGCCACAATGCCCAGCCATTTTTAGAGATGGGGGTTTCACTCTTGTCAGGCTGGTCTCGAACTCCTGTGCTCAGGCAATCCACCCGCTCCAGCCTCCCAGAGTGCTAGGATTACAGGTGTGAGCCACCACACCAGGTCTTATAGGTATAGTTCTTAATCCTATGGACTCAGGTCTGAGTGTAATGCAGAGGGGACCAAGTACAAGGAGCGGCCATTGGAACACAGTGCATTGGGGTGACAAAGTGTGGTGCAGAGCTAGAAGTGGAGCCTTCTCCATACCTCTGTGTGAAGCACCCTCCATCACTGTGAGGACTTTAGGAAGAGCATGAGGAGATAGCACCTTAGTGGAACAACACCTTAGGGAAAGCACCAGCACTTGGGACTCTGCTGAAGTAGCTTTTATTTTCATTTGTCTAGCACCTCAATAAATACTTACTGAGTGGCTCTCTGTGCCAGCTGTTGTCTGAGATGCTGAGGATACTACAGTGAATGAGAAGCAAGGGCAGAAGAAAACAGTAAGAAAAATAGAGCAGCACATGAAAACTGTCTATGAGTTCATTTGGGACATCCCAGGGATTCTTGACAATATCTGGTGTGAATAGCTGGAGTTTGCAATGGGAGGCTAGAGCTACAGAGATGATAATATAAACCAGTTAAATATGGGTTAAAATTCTACCTGTGACCCCACTGGCATATGCGCACTGATTTATACCTGTGTGGATAAAAACCGGAAGGAAATATACCAAAAGGGTAACAAATTATTTATGGATATAAGGTTATGAATGATATTTTTATGTAATTTCATATAAATATTATCCATGTTCCAAATATTCTACAGTGAATATAGTAGTCCTCCCTTATCTTTGTGGGATATGTTCGAAGACCCTGGTACATGCCAGAACCAAGCCCTAGATATGCTGTTATTTCCTATATGTACCTCCCTACAGTAATTTCTTTTTTTTCTTTTTTTTGAGACAGAGTCTCACTCTGTCACCAGGCTGGAGTGTCATGGCATCAGCATAGCTCATAGCAATCTCAAACTCTGGGGGTGAAATGATCCTCCTTGGCCAGGCACAGTGGTACACACCTATAATCTTAGCATTCTGGGAGGCCAGGGTGGATGGATCGCTTAAGCTCAGGGTTTGAGACCAGCCTGAGCAAGAGCAAGACCCCTGTCTCTACTAAAAATAGAAAAACCAAGCCGGGTGTTGTGGCAGGAGCCTGTAGTCCCAGCTGCTCGGGAAGCTGAGGCAAGAGAATTGTTGCAGCCCAAGAGTTTGAGGTTGCTGTTGTCTATGACATTTACCGAGAGCAAAAGAGTAAGAGAGTAGGACTGTTTAAAAAAAAAATCCTCCTGCCTCAGCCTCCCAATCAGCTGGGACTACAGTATAAATTAGAAACATAAGATATTAACAATAACTGAAAATAACATAAAATTAACAACAATAAAAATAAAATAAAACAATTATAACAATATGCAGTAATAAAAGCTATGAGAGTGTGGATCTGATACCTAAGACAGCTACTAAGTGACTAACAGGTGGGCGGCATCTATAGCAGAGACTTGCTGAACAAAGTGATGATTCATGTCCAGGGCAGGATGGCATGAGATTTCATCACTCTATCCAGAATGGCATGAAATTTAAAACTTAGGAATTGTTTCTTTCTAAAATTTTCCACTGAATGTTTTCAGACCCACAGTTGAGCACCAGTAACTGAAACTGTAGACAGAAGAACTGAAACAAGTGAGACCACGGGTGGTGGGGAGGTCATACACACAGTCTGTGAGTTGCAAGCATCCTACTTACAACTCATGCTTACTGAACAAGCCTTACAGGGGTAATACATATTTACCTATTACCTGTAATAGCCTCTGTATTACCTATTCCAACTTAGATACAGATTCAACTTAGGACCATACATGTAGAATTTATCGCATTCATACCCCAGAGACTGCCTATATATTATTTTTATAAACATAACTTTTTTATTGTGGTCAAGGAGGAGGAAGGAGGTTGTGTCACTCTTGTCATTAATTTGCTTTGGATGACATGATTTCCCAGGAGAAACTCTGACCCTGCTGTATATTTAGAAAAAAGCATGAGATAAATATACCAAAATAATAGAGTAAAATGAAATGTGTTTCTAAAGAACAATATAGACATGAATTGACAGATTTCTCTCCTGCTGACTTATAATTACATTTTTAATCTTACCGCGTCCTTTACTCCTTCCAGCAACGTAATTTTATCAGAAATCAAAAAGAAGAGTGTAATTACCTTTCTCTGGAAATAATTATAAAAATAAGCTCTGTGGTTTCCTAGAAGATCAATTCTACATCAATAAGTAGATAATTAATTGAACTCTCCAGACAATTCAAGAATTTAAATACCACATCTTTGCCCTGGTGTCTTTAAAAAGAGTTGAAATGGTTGACCTGTATAGCTTGCTCTCTATCCTATTATCATAAATATGTACTTTCTTGTTCATTTCTAGGGAGTTTCCTCTTGAAACATCTGGTTTTCAAAAGTTTAATATTATCCTTTTTGTAACCACGTACTTTACTATTACATATAAAAATTGAATGTTCTAGAGACTATAATTCAACCTAGTATCTAGTATAGTTGTTATTCCTTTGTTAGAAAAAACACAACAAAAATAAATTTAACCTAGTTTTCTCTTTTGTAATCCTAGTTTCAATGAAGAAGGCAAATTAATTTTCCTAAAAACAACACAATGACACTTTGTTCTAACACAAGCAGCATGTGCATACCAGGGATAGAAAAATGAATAAGATGGAGAGATACGCAACAAGCCCAGAGAGGCCAGGCTTGGGAGGGGTATTAAATGTGGGATAACCATGGGGACACCAAAAAGTGGAGATTCCTGGAAATTAGAGATTCCGGAAACAAAGTTGCATGTCACTGATGCCTGGTACAGTGCTGTCCTCTATAGGTCACTAATTACCTCTTGATGACAAGAATGTTAGTGGCTACCATATGCCTGCATCATTACTCCCAGAAAATAAACTACAAATGCTGATTTGGTTGAGTCAGACTTCAACAGAGCTAATAACCGAAGAATGCCTTAAGAGAACTATCAAGGAGGTTTATTGTCCACAAAGCATTTCCTGACTCCAATCCAAAGACTAGGGCAAGCTTCAGACGGTAGAATGGCTCCACAATAAATAAAGATGCCCCAGGAGTCTCATCCATGCACAACTCAAGGGTGGATGGCTTTGTCCTGGAAGCCCAGCCCTCAGGGGCTATTTGTGCCCTTCCAGAACTGATTGATTAAATGGTAACCTTTGAACTGAGGAAGTTCACACCACCTAGGTCAGTTTCACTGAGAATCTTTGATGCATTACAAGCCTTCCTTTGGAGCCAAGATTCCCTTCCAGAACCCTCCCTTCCAGAGGCCCTTTGCTAAGATCTCCTGGGAAATCTACAACAAGAGTTGTGAAGGGCATCACAGATCCCAGCCAGTCAGCTTTACTACATTGAAAATGTGGGCAACTCTTCAATCAATACTCCATTGTTTTCCCATTCAGCCCTAGCCTGCTCTGGGAGACAGGCAGAGTGGGGTGGAAGATGAAAGGAACTGGGGGAGCTCTTCCCTCCCTGACCAAGGGAAACCAACTTGGATTCTCAATATACTGCTAAGTCTCATCAAATAAGCTGTTCTGCCTGAGTAACAATCCAACAATCTTGTTACAAAAATGCATACAATTTTCCATATTACAAATGTCACACAGTTAAAGATGCAAGCCCTTTAGTGACTGTCAAAGCACACAAGAGGAAGGGCATGACATTCATGTTGAATTACTATTCACCAACTCTACAGTACTTGCCAAGCCTTTCTCATTGTTTCCATTGATGAAACACTGCTTTTTGCTTTTACCTCTGGGGTGGAAGGAGCGGAAAAAAATATACTTTGGGTTTTCCTACCTTAAAAAGAGATCTCAGGTCCAAATAAATATGCATCTTAATGGTTCTTCTGCTTTCAAGAGAGAAAAAAGTAGAAAAGCTATTAAATACATTTAGAGGGAAGAGAAGTCCCCTCTTTAAGCTAAAATATGGGTAGAACAAGTATAATCAAATATCAGAAAAAGCAAATTATTTTGACCCATGTTACCAAACTAAAGAATCATCTGGAAAAAATGTTCTGTGACAAACTATTCTGAATACTATTCTATGTCACTCACCAGTTGGAGTGATTAAGATTTGCATCACATTTCCTAGTATTCATTCCTAGTGCTTTATAAGTCCCTTATGGGAGCATTTAGGTAGAAAGGCAAGTCTGTCTAGAGAAGAGAATAAGGGAAGCTGAGGAAGGTAGACTTCGTGCTATAGCTCAGTTCCACCATGTACTAGCTATGTGTCCTTGGACAGTGAATTGATTTCTCTCAGCTTTGGCTTTTCCATTCATAAACTGAGGACAATAATAGTACCTACCTCGTCAGGTGTATGTAATATATGTAAAGTAGTTAACATGGTACCTGCCATGGGATAAGAATCCAAACATTCCAGTCAAAGTTGGCAAACTTTAGCTTGTGAGACACCAATTTTTTATAAATAAAGTTTTATTGGAACACAACCACTTCCATTCATTTACATACTATATATGGCAGCTTTTGTGCTACAACAGTGGAGCTGAATTGTTGTAATAGGGACCACATCACCTGCAAAGCCAAAAATATTTGCTATCTGCTCCTTTCCAGAAAACGTTTGCTACTCCCTGCATTATATAATTAAAGAAAGATAGTATGTTAGCTAGTTTTTCTTGTTCTTTCTTTCTTTGTTTCTTTCTTTCTCTCTCTTCTCTTCTCTCTCTCTCTCTTTCTTTCTGACGGAGTCTCACTTTGTCACCCTCTGTAGACTCCTGTAGTGTCATAGCTCACAGAAACCTAAAACTCTTGGGTTCAAGTGATTATCTTGCCTCAGCCTCCCAAGTAGCTGGGACTACAGGTGCCCACCACAGCATCCGCCACAACACCCAGCTAGTTTTAGAGGCAGGGTCTCGCTCTGGCTCAGGCTGGTCTCCAACCGTGAGCTCAGGCAATCCATCCTCCTGGGCCTCCCAGAGGACTAGGATTACAGGCATGAGCCACCGCACCTGGCCTAGCTTTTCTTTTTTTATATACAGAGAAATTTTTACAAACTGACTTTCAGGGGATTATAGCAACTTAGAATCACCCATCAAGGTGTTGACAAGGCTTCTCTTATTCTCTTTCTCACACCATATTCCTTACCATGCTGGTAGAACCTTGAATGAGGTCACTTTTTTTCAGGAAGCACGTTTAGCTCGAGGGTCCCAGATCACATTTGCTGTAACATGAAGGGCTTTGAAGGTGATTAAAAGTTGTGCATAGTTTGATTTATCCCAAGGAAACTACCTAAAATATTTCTGATGAAAAATTTGGCTCAGATATCCCCAGTGTGGCTTTCTCTGGGCAGTTTCCTCTGAAGTCAGTGAGAGCAGAAAACACCCCCTGGAAGGAAGCATCCCTGACTGGAGCCTTGAACTCCCAATGTAAGTGCAGCAAAAGTTTGCAGCAAAAGCCTCAGGGTCACCCAAGTTATCATGGAGTGGGTAGGTTAAAAATGAAGGAGTGCAGACAAACTGGCAGTTTAAAAAATTTTAAGTTTTAAAAAGAAAAAAAAAAAAAAAAAGGAAAATACCATGAAGGCTATGTTAAACAGTTTATGAAAACATTTCAGATTGTATATGAAACCAGCACATTTTTACCCCTTGATTGTTGCATGCAGCTATGATTTAATAAAAAAAAGATAGAAAATATTAAGTAGATAAATGAACAAAGGATAGGAATAGAAATGTCTTTCTATCAACAATGAGACACCATTTATTTCATTAAGTTGCCAAACATGAGGAAGTTTGAAAGTAGTTCCATGACAACGTAGAGAAATATTCCCTCTATATTGCTAATAAAAAGAACAAATATAAAACGAACAGCTACTTTGGAGACCTGTATAGTTTGGGACCCAAGAATTGTATTTCTTAGTGTTTACCCCAGAAAATTATTCACATACATGCACAGGAGATTTGTAGAAGACTGTTTGCCTTATCTGTAGAACAGAAAAAAAAAAAAAAAAAAAGGAGAAATAACCTAGGTACTCATCAGTGAGGAAAAAGTAAAATTAATTTAGCTACATTTGATTGTATGCAATATCATGTACCTTTTCCAATGAGTGATTTAGGTGTATATGTCTGTAACAAATGAATATCCAAGTTGTAGAACAATGCATATGAAATAATATTGCTTATGTTCAAGACTCTTAACCATACCATTTAGTTTTCCAGGGCATATAAATGTATGAGAAAGCATTAAAAATGTACAGAAGAATTGCAATATACCACTACAGTGCTTGCCTCTGAGGAAGAAAGGCAGGTGGGAATTGGGGCATGAATTATGAAAAAGGAGAGTTTTACCTATTAAATGTTAGCACAGTTTTTTTTTTCCCCAGAATGATTCCTTCTCAAATTACTTGTGCAAAACTTAATAAAAATAAAAAGAAAATGTGGCCAAGTGACAATATTTTCCAATATGAAAATAGAGGCCTAGTTTACAACCACCTTCCAGAAAAAGAAGAAAGTTTCCCCTTGGATTGACTATTAAGGCTGAATTGTTAGGCAGCTACAGTGTAACTGAGTTCCAGGAACAATAATGATTCCACCACTTTCTATTTGTTGGGCACTTTGCAGTTTTCAAAATACTTCTCCCATTCGTTATTTCCCTGTATTGCCACAATGGCCTTATAAGGAGATAGGCTATTTCCCAGATGATGCTCAATGAACAGAAAAAATAAAAGATTCCCAAAATATCATAAACTTACACATGTACACATAGAGTATCATTTTCTCAGAAATTATGACGAGCCTTATTTTAGGTGTCCTTTTCTGTACAGGGTCGTTCCTCTTCTTGGGCATATGTGGGATGGAAAATGGTAATTTGGAAGGTTTGTGTAATGGGGTAACCTGAGAATCTATTTGAATTTTTGCTTCTGAAACCAGAGAACAGTATCATTTCTGAAAACTAGACTCTTACTGCCTGGAATTAGGCAATCTAATATTCCACTTTGAGTATACTAAGACATGACCTTGAAGAAGGGATATGCGTTACCATTTCCAGGATTATCTCTCATGTATTCTATTCTCCATAATATAATTATCATTATACAAATATTAATTATTGATAATGTATTTTAGTTAGGCAATAGAATTGCTAGCCCTAATGGAGAGGGAGATTAGTTATATTATGAACTCATACTTAGAAGGCTGTGCTCACACTCATGTTGAAGAAGAGGTTGCATAGCTTAGGAAAGGGCACTGGGTAAAGTCATTAAGAATCAAAGCACTAGAGTAAGACACATTTGAATTATTATTTTGCCTCTGCTATTTACTAGCCATGAAATTTTGGATATATAAAATTAATTCTATAAGTTTCAGGGTCCTCTTCTATAGAATGAGATTAGCATAAGAGTTAAAAAAGCAGACTTTGAACCCAGTCATCTGGGTTCACCTGTCTGTCCTGCCAACTATCTTCCTATGTGATCATGGCAAGCTGATTAATCTTCTTTTGCCCCAGTTTTCTCTTCTATACAAGACACAATAATTGTGCCAGTGTTATAGGGTTGTTATGAAAGTTAGATGAGTTGATATGTGTGTATCACACATGTATATGTGTGGGGGCACATAATTCCCATAGGTGTGGCAATGATTGACATTGCTAAGTACTCACTATATGGCAATGAATGTTAATGGTACTTTTGATGTAGTTGACATTCAGAAAGAAGACATTTCAGATTCAGACAAAGAAAAGGCCAGATTCCTCCAGGAAGAGGTGCAATGTTGACACTCAAAACTTGACCAATGGATACAAATATCCTCAGAAAGTAAAAATAGGGGGGAGGGGCAAGATGGCCAATTGGAAGCAGCTTAGAACAGAGGTTCCTGTCCAAAAGGAAAAATAACCTCCAGAAACTGCCCAATTAGCCAAACACTGGGAGCCCAGCCAAGAGAGAAAAGTGATAACTGCAGGTCACCTCTGCTGAGGCAAGCTGCAACTCCAAGAAACCAAGCTTCAGGCAGAAAAACTGAACTAAAGTTTTCCCCCACTGTGAACTTCCAGTACAACCATCCCCCCTCACCTGATGCACCAGAAGCCTGATCCCTGCTGAAACTGAGGGAGGAGGTTTTGAGCAGCACCCACCCTCCCTGTCTACTAGACCAGACAGCCCGCCTGGTAAGAGACTCGGGGCCCCACCAAGCCCCTGTCCACCCCCAGGCCAGGGACTCCAGCCAGACTCATGGGGCTCCAATCTGCGCCCCGTGGAGCCACCACCGGTGTAGGCGGGGACTCTGCCAGGACCATCATATGGCTCCAATCCATGCCCAACTGGACCTAGACCCATTGCCCCCGACAGCTAGGAATTCCACTGGGACCCCCACGTGGCCCCAATTGGTGCCCCACCAGGCCTCAGCCCTCTGCCAGCCATGGCCAGGAACTCCACCAGGACTCCCGCGTGGCTCTGATCTGTGCCCCCCCCTAGGCCTCTGCCTGCAGTCTGCAGTGGCCAGGGATTCTGCCAGGCCACGGTCAGCCGCCTGCCTCTGTAGGGACCCTGCCGGGACCTCCGTGCAGCTCCAATCCACACCCTGCTGGGACTCGGACCCCCACTCACAGCAGTCAGGGACCACGTGAGGCCTCAGCTCACAGGCTGCTGTAGCCAGGGACTCTGCCAGGACCTCCGTGCGGCTCTGATCTGTGACCTGAAGGGCATCGGCCCTACGCCCACAACAGCCAGGGAAACTACCAGGCCTCAGCTTGCCACCTGCTGAGGCCAGAGACTCTGCTGGGACCCTCACGCAGCTCTGATCCGCGGGCCGCCGGGCCATGGCCCAGTGCCCATAGTGGCAAGGAATCCCGCTGGGCTTCGGCCCACTGACCGCTGCAGCCAGCAACTCCACCGGGACCTTGCAGGCGCTGATCAGCGCCCCACAAGGCCTCAGTGGGCTGCCTGCAGAGGCCAGAAACCCCACCGGGGACCCTGCATGTCTCTGCTCTGCGCCCCGCCGGGCTGCAGCCAGGGACCCCTCAGGGACCCGTGCGCAGCTCCAGGCCGCCCTCCGCCTGCCGCCCACACCAGCCAGGGACTCAGCCAGAAACCTGCCAGTCCTCCGCCGAACTTCCTGGGCCAAGAACTCCAGAGCCGCACAACCGACCTCCTCCTCTCCCCTCTCTGCCTCCTGACCGGCCTCGCCCATCTGGCCAGGGACTCAGGAGGCCGCGCAACCCATGCCCTCTTTCCAGAGTCCTCCTCCCAGCCAGAGACTGCTGGATGCGCAGGCTCCCTTTGCAAAGACCACCGGGTGCCGGGAACTCCCAGAACCGCATGCACCATCCATGCCCTGCTGCTTGATCTGGGCATACCACACTCTGGAGTTGCTCCCACACTCAGAACTCCCTGGCTGAAGCAGTCCCAGAGGAGCTACACAGGGTCACTCCCTACAAAGATCCAGCAACAATAGAGTGATCATGCCAGAGTCTGATCTAGGATAGACACCTCCCCAACTCTGAGGATGGGTCATAGGCAACAGTGAAAAATAATCATGAGGCAGAATCAACAGAAAAACTCTGACAATATGAATAATCAGAGTAGATCAACTCCCCCAAGGAACAACAAGACAGCTACAGCACAAGATCCCTTGCATAAGCAAATGGCTGACATGTCAGAAATTGAATTCAGAGACTGGATAGCAAATAAGATC
>CAUYRH010183291.1:0-19096 GCA_963574655.1 Perodicticus potto
GGTCTTGGGGCCTTGGTGTGTGCCACACCTTTTGGGGGCAAAACACGATTGTAAGAGGGACTTTACCCAACAAATGCAACTAGTGTAACATGGTTTCTTGTACCCTCAATGAATCCCCAACAATAAAAAAAAAAAAAAAGAAATATTTATTTATCCACCCAAATAATACCAAGAGCAAAGCTCCATGATATGTACTACTGTGTTAAGTGATAAAGATGTTTGGAGATTTCGCTGGACTTTGACATTAATATCAAGAGGGTTGACCCTAATCTTCTCCAAATTGCCCCTCCTTTTTCCCTATCAGAGTCAGAATCTTGGGCTGGAGGGACCTTGGGACTATCCCATGTGGCAATTCTGATGTTCTTAATTGGCTTCAGGGTGCTTGACTTCAAGATCAAGCGAGGCCTGGAAGGGCCTGGGCCAGGGCTTTCCTTCAGCTCTCGGGCCCCCAAACACGTGTTCCAGCCCTGAGATGTGGTAAATGCCTGCATGTGTCTGAGTGGCTTTTTGCTTCCCTCTCAGTTGAAGGCTATAGCTTCATGTGGTATTCAGGGAGTACAGAGGGGCTGGGGGTGTCCAGGAGATTCTGGGAAGGCTGCTGTGGGAGTGTCTGTATTGGGCTGGGGTGTGCTGCATAGTAGCTCTGTCCAAATGCTTGGGCTGCCCAGGTGATGGTGCTGTGCCCTTCTCTTTAGGGTGACCGAGCTCTCTGCTCTGCTGACACAGTCTCAGAAGCAAAATGAAGACTATGAAAAGATGGTAAAGGCTCTGAGAGAGACAATGGAGATCCTGGTACATGATCTTTTGTTCTGAAAAGGAATTGAGAATAGGCTTGTAGGTTCTTTGTCCTGTATGAAAAGATAGTGCAGGATACCAGTTAAATGTTCCCAGGTGAAGTACTCTAAAGCTAAAAAATAAATTTTGGCTGAATCTGAAAATTAATTAAATCATTCATTTATTCATTCAATAAATATTATTATTATTATTTATTTTTAGAGAGTCTCACTTTGTCAGCCTCAGTAGAGTGCTGTGGCGTCACAGCTCACAGCAACCTCCAACTCCTGGGCTTAGATGATTCTCTTGCCTCAGCCTTCCGAATAGCCGAGACTACAGGGGCCCGCCACAATGCCTGGCTATTTTTTTGTTGCAGTTTGGCCAGGGCTGGGTTTGAACCCACCATCCTCAGTATATGGGGCCGGCGCCCTACTCATTGAGCCACAGGTGCTGCCCTCAATAAATATTAACTGTCTACTATTCCTACTGTATTCCCAGGGAAACTACAATGGCACATGTGTGTACTGTGTCCTAATTTGCATTATACGTTAATGTATATTTAATGTATACATTAAGAATCATATTGATAACTTAGCAAGTCATTAGTAAACGGATGGTGGAGAGATTAAAAACCTAGTCATATGGGAAATAACTGAAGAGTATATGGCAGTGTTTAGTCTGGAGAAGAAATGGCTTGAGGCCCTTTGAAGGTCCCTGAAGATGTGATTGCTGCCTTCACATATCTGGAGAACTGACAATAGGAAAAAAGAGAGTTGACTCAGTTAATGTTTTCTAGGGAGAAACCAAGGTCAGTGGCTTGAAGTTACAGGGTAGTAGAGTTTGTCTCCCAGCTAGAGCTATTCAGTAGTTGAGTGGTCTGTTTTGTGAAGCAATGAGGTTTTGGTCCCTGGCTTAACATCTGCCATTGGTGTTATCCAAAGGATTCTCTCTAAGGTTGGGTTTTAGAACCTCTGGCTTGATTCCATGTTTCCTTTTATATTCATGAATTTTCAGATCTTAGCTCTCAACCCCTATCCATGTGCACACCCCTAGTCTTCTCATTTAAGCTGGGATCAACAGGGAGCCAGACTTGTTTGTGGTTTCTTGATTCTTTTTTATTAGGAATTTGCCAATTCAAATATCCACATGGTCAGGTGGTGTAAGTGAGTAAAGTGGGTTCAGTTGTAAAAATCCTGCTTTTCCAGTGCATCCTATTTAGTTTTCAGTACTGCAGGGGACACTTAATTTCAGTATAAAGGATACCAGGAGGAATGAATGGTAGGGACTCACTGTCTCATCCAGAGGAGACATCAACCTCAGTGAGTTGTTGCCATGTAGGAATAGAGGCTGGATGTGGCTCATATGTTAACTTTTTGAGAGAAGCCAGAAATTAATATTTGTATTTAAAATCTTTCAATTTATGAACGTTGATTCAAATGTTGTATTGGCCGGATAAAACACAGCTGCAGGTCTATGTCTTTAGGCTTTCATTAACACAAATAGGATAGGAAGGAAGAAAGGAAATCTTGAGTCTTTAAGATTATTTCTAGCTTTGGGCTAGAAGTGCCTCTTGTTCAGCCTTAGGTCTCACACATCACTTCACTGTGCAGATACAGCAGCCACACCCCACCCAATAACAGCTCACATTTGTTGAACATTTGCCTTGTGTCAGGCACTATGTTGAGTAGTTTACATGCTTTTTTTTTTTTCATTTAAGCTTTAAGATAAACTTGTGAAGTAGTTGCTGTTAATTCTTCCTGTTTTAAAGAGAAGGAAGTTCAAAGAAGCATTTGCCTAAATTACCAAGCTAATGAATGACAGATCAAGAATTCTAATGTAAGCAGTCCAATTTAGAACTTGTAATCATTTTATCTAAACTTTTTTTTTTTTTTTTTGAGACAGAGCCTCAAGTTGTCACCCTGGATAGAGTGCTGTGGCATTACAGCTCACAGCAACCTCCAATTCCTGGGCTCAAGCGAGTCTCTTGCCTCCGCCTCCCAAGTAGCTGGGACTACGGGCGCCTACCACAATGCCCGGCCGTTTTTTGGTTACAGCCTTCATTGTTGTTTGGCGGGCCCGAGCTGGATTCGAACCTACCAGCTCAGGTGTACCTGGCTGGCGCCTTAGCCCCTTGAGCCACAGGCGCTGAGCCATATCTAAACTTTTAATCACCACAGGTCACAGTCTTTAGACTCCTTGGACAACAAGTAGCATTCATATGTGGTTAAGGAAAAAGTGGAGCTAACAGAACAGATAGAATGAGACTTTTGGGGGGTCTGGAATCATAAGTCCTCTTTTGAGAGTTTGCTCTGAGGTTCTGTTGTGTTCCCTGTTCAGGAGACAAATCATGCAGAATTAATGGAACATGAGGCATCTCTTAGTAGAAATGTCCAGGAGGAGAAGTTGTCTTTACAGCAGGTGATCAAGGATATAACCCAGGTACTTGAAAGCCTCCTGTGCATGCCTTATTCCTCTCCCCAGGCCTTTGTATCCTCTCAGTCATGCCTAGATTTCCAGTCTCTGAGGTGTTTGGGCTTAGGGCCTTATGGGAGTGAGTTCTCTGGATATATTTGAAGACTAGAACCCTATGAGGTTCTTATTTGATCACTGTCTGGTGGGCCGGGCCCCTTTCCTATTGCTAGCTGCAATTCTTAGGCAGAGCTGGAATCTGGTCTTTGCTACCTCAGTAGCCTCTTCTTCCTTCCTGTCCTCAAAAAAGGAACTAGGCTTTTTTGCTCTCAGATACGCTCTTCATTACCCTCAGGGAGAGGACCTGAGAAGGAAAATGTCAGATTTGTCCAGGCTGTAGTTTATGGACTCTAGCCTTTGGTCAATAGGGTGGTGACCCCACTGTGTTGGGTTTCAGGTCATGATGGAAGAAGGGGACAATATGGCCCAAGGCTGTGGTCACAAGAGCTCTTTGGAATTGAACTCTAGTGGCGTCTCCCAGTTTGATTCCCAGGCTCCAGACAAGACTCTTACTCTGGTGCGTTCAGTGCTGACGCAGAGACGCCAGGCTGTACAGGTGAGAACCCGCAGCATTCATCCTTAGTCATAAGGAGTGGGTGTCTTGTGCCCCAGGTACCTCCCTAGCGTGGAGTGCCCCATTCTCTTTGCAAACAAATTGTCAGTTATTTTTTCAATATCCAAAAGTGCCCATTGGAATCTCTGTGTTTGCCCAGTAGTCCTTGTGAATAACCAGCACATTTTCCATGCCAGTGGCATGCTTCATTTCGCATGTGGTCTTTGCATAGCACCATTCAAAGACTGGGGACCAGAGCCCTGGGAGAGTAGGGATGGGTACATGTTCCCCAATTCTGAGGGTGCCAGGTACACTTACCATCCCCTCATGCCACTGTACATTTGGAGATAATGAACTCTAAGACTCAGAGCCACAGAAGCCCAATAACCTCTGATCCTCTGTCTTCTCAACTGGTCAAGTCTCTATTCTCAACTTACCCTGCAGCATCAGCCCCTAACCTCCTTGACATCCCTCTTTTGCCCTTTCCTTCTTGCTCATCATTTGGTATCTTTTGCTTTTCTTCCATAGGACCTAAGCCAGCAGCTTTCAGGCTGCCAAGAGGCTGTGAGCTGCTTGCAGCAGCAGCATAATCAGTGGGAGGAAGAGGGCAAAACCTTGAGACAGCGGCTGCAGAAGCTCTCTGGGGAGCGGGACACTCTGGCAGGGCAGACTGTGGACCTCCAAGGAGAGGTGGACTCTCTCAGCAAGTGAGCAGATGGCATATCCATCCCACCCTTCCACCCCTGTTCCTAGTCCTCATCTAGCCATTTACCCACTTCATTTTTTTGGTTGGCTGATCCTGCTTTCCCTGAGTGAGACTCGGGGCTACTCCGGGCTGCTTTACTTTGTGTTCTGCCCAATAAATTACCGTGTTTTGGGTCTTTGTGATTATTAAAAAAATGGTTCCTCACTTAAAAGGAAAGGTGGGACATTGAAAAGAAATAGGCACTTTTGACTCTGTGATGTCTGCTTCAGGCAGAGATTTTAGGTCCCATGATTTCTGCTTTCTGATCTTCATTCATCTTCTAGGGAGCGAGAGCTTCTGCAGAAGGCAAGGGAAGAGCTGCAGCAGCAACTGGAGGTGCTGGAGCAGGAGGCATGGCGCCTGCGAAGGACAAACATGGAGCTTCAGCTACAGGGGGACTCTGCTCAGGGTGAGAAGGAGGAGCAGCAAGAAGAGCTGCATCTGGCTGTCCGGGAACGGGAGCGCCTGTAAGTATGACCACTCTCCTCACTGGGGCTGGCCTTCCTTCATTGCACACCCTCCCCCAACTACTCCCCTCTATTAGAAAGTAGAGTACCCAGAAGCCTGGCATATAGTGGATTCAGATTAGCTCCTTCCTTTGCAGAAGGACAAAGACAGAAAATTCTAGAAAAGTCAAGAAAGACTGCTGAGCCAAACCCATAGGGATGAGGCACTATGGGGGATACAGAAATGATTATGACACAGGTCCTGATCTCAAGGACCTAGCAGCCTATTGGAGAAGACAGACAAGTAAACAACTGTGACATGAAGTCAGATAAAGTATGAGCTAAATAGAGCTTCAGGCCAGGTCCTTTGGGAACATAGGAAGTAACAGTTGCTGAAAACCAGGAAAAGCTTTACAGAGGAAGGGGTGGGCTTTGGTCTTAACCTGCTGTGATTGGTAGAGAGCAGCAGAAAGGCTAAAGGAATAGCCCAGCAAAGAAAAAGAGCAGTTCATGGTATGTTTGGGGCTAGCTAAAGGGGAAGATTTATACCAGGAAGTTGTGGGAAATAAACTGGTCAAGAAAGGGAAATCCAGGCCTGCCACAGTGGCTCACACCTGTAATCCTAGCACTCAGAGGCTGAGGCAGGAGGATTGTTTGAGCTCATTCAGGGCAAGACCTCATCTCTACCAAAAATAGAAAAGATTATCCAGCATGGTTGTACTCACCTGTAACCCCAGCTACTTGAGAGGCTGAGGCAGGGGGATTGCTTGAGCCTCGGAGTTTCAGGTTACAGTAGGCTAAAATTATGCCATTGCACTTAGAGCATCAGAGTGAAACTCTGTCTCCAAAAAAAGAGGGAAACCCAAAGTAAAAGGACCTAGCTAATTAATAAATTCCCCTATGTGATGTCACAGAAGCAGCAAAGATTTTAGAGCTGAACAAAAGTTTGGTTTGAATTATGGCTCTGTCATTTGGAAAGATTATTTTATTTGTAAAATATGGTGGGTAATACTTACCTTGAAGGATTGTTGGGGAAATTAGAGCAGTGTTTTGGAAAATGCCAACATAGAACCTGGTTTACTGGTAGGTATTTAACAGGTGTCCTCAAACTTTTTAAACAGGGGGCCAATTCACTGTCCCTCAGACCATTGGAGGGCCGGACTATAGTTTAAAAAAAAACAAAACTATGAACAAATTCCTATGCACACTGCGCATATCTTATTTTGAAGTAAAAAACAAAACGGGGACAAATACAATTCACACCGAAGCATGTGGCCCGCAGGCCGTAGTTTGAGGACCCCTGGTCTTTAATAACTGGGAGCAGGGGTCAGGCGTGGTGGCTCATTCCTGTAATCCCAGCACTTTGGGAGGCCAAGGCAAGAGGATCGTTTGAGGTCAAGAGTTTGAGACCAATCTGAACAACATAGAGAGACCCTTGTCAAAAAATCAGCAGGTGGGCCCGGCGCCTGTGGCTCAACGGGCTAAGGCGCCAGCCATGTATACCTGAGCTGGCGGGTTCAAATCCAGCCCGGGCCCGCCAAACGACAACAGCTGCAACCAAAAAATGGCCAGGTATTGTGGCGGGTGCCTGTAGTCCCAGCTATGTGGGAGGCGGAGGCAAGAGACTCGCTTGAGCCCAGGAATTGGGGGTTGCTGTGAGCTGTGATGTCACGCCACTCTGTCCAGGGTGACAGCTTGAGGCTCTGTCTAAAAAAAAAAAAAAAAAAAAATCAGCAGGTGTGGTGATGTGTGCCTGTAGGCTCAGCTCTGGAGACTAAGGCAAGAGGATCACTTGGGCCCAGGAATTTGAGGTTGCAGTGAGTGATGATGTCACTGCACTCTAGCCTGGACAACAGAACAAGACACTATCTCAGAAAAATAAATAAATAACTGAGAGCATGGATGTATTTACTTCATCTTTGGTGTATTCCCATCCTCTCCTTTGCCCTCCTTCCTGGCACATGCCTCGTAGGCCTGAAAAGTAGAAACTTGAAGGACTGACGTATGTGTCATGACTTGTCTTACGAGCAGTCTCACATGTACCAAGGGGAAGAGCAGACAGACAATCTACAGCGATAATTATATATTTTTAAATTTAATTTACCTTACTTAATAATAACAATTGTAGGATTCAAAAGTCAAAATTTTTTTTTTTTAAATACATGTATTTTATTATTCTTCATTACATTATTTGCCCCCCACCCCCCAGTGGTAAGACAGAATTTATTTACAGAAAAGAATACAGAAAACACTAAAGCTCCTGGTAGAGGGAGAGAACTCAAGTGGGGAGAGAGAAGCTCTCTCCGTTTCTCTCCCAGTAAAAGTCAAAACTATTTTAAAGGTATACACAGAGAAGTCTTATTCCCATTTGCACTTTCTTCATCCCATTTCCCTTCCTCATATAGGTAATCTTTTTTTTTGGAGACAGAGTCTCACTATGTTGCCCTGGGTAGAGTGCCGTGGCATCACAGCTCACAGCAACCTCAAACTCTTGGGATTAAGCTATTCTCTTGCCTCAGCCTCCCAAGTAGCTGGGGCTACAGGCTACTTGTTGTAGTTGTCATTGTTGTTTAGCTGGCCTGCGCTGGGTTCGAACCCACCAGCCTTGGGTGTATGTGGCTGGTGCCATAACCACTGTGCTAGGGGTGCTGAATTTAATCATTATTTTTTTTTTTTTGTAATTTTTAGAGAAAGGGTCTTGCCCTGTCACCCAGGCTGGGGTGCAGTGGTATGATCATAGTTGATTGCACCCAGAGCCGAGTGCAAGCCGGGGACTCAGGTGATCCTTCTGCCGCAGCCTCTTGAGTAACTGGAACTATGGGCATGTGCCACCCTGTCCAGCTAATTTTTTAAATTTTTTTGTAGAGACAGAATCTTGCTATATTGTCCAGGTTGGTCTCAACCTCCTGGACTCAAGCAGTTTTCTGGACTCAAGCAGTCCTCCTACCTTGGCCTCCCAAAGTACTGGGATTATGCCAGGCGCAGTGGCTCATGCCTATCATTCTAGCACTCTGGGTGGCCAAGCTGGGTGGATCACCTGAGCTCAGGAGTTAGAGATCAACCTGAGCAAGAGCAAGACCCCATCTCTAAAAAACAGCCAGGCATTGTGGCAGGTGCCTGCAGTCTCAGTCATTCTGGAGGCAAGAAAATCACTTGAGCCCAAGAGTTTGAGGTCGCTGTGAGCTACGATGCCATGGCACTCTACCAAGGGTGACAAAGTGAGACTCTATCTCCAAACAAAGTACTGGGATTACAGGCATGAGCCACTATGCCTGGGCAATATTAACTGATTTCTTGTTTATCTTTCCAGTATTACTTCATGCAAATATAAGCATATATTTTTCCTTTCTTGCATAAAAGGTAGTTCATTATATATATATATGATTCTATACCTTGCTTTTTTCACTTGATATGCCTTAGAGATCTTTCCTTATCAGTTTTTTGGAGACCTTCCTCATTCTGTTGCATAGCAAAGGTAATTATATTCCTGTTACCTTTTGGGTCATAGCCAGTCCCTAAGACTTTCTCTAGACTCCTCTCCTTCCCATCTTAAGTCAGGAGATGCTGGTGGGCCTGGAAGCCAAGCAGTCAGAATCACTCAGTGAACTGATCTCTCTTCGGGAAGCCTTGGAGTCAAGTCGTCTAGACGGGGAGTTGCTACGGCAAGAGCAAACAGAAGTGACCGCAGCGCTGGCTAGGGTGCGTGGGCCTCCTCTTCTTACTTTCTGGATAGGCAGCTTGAAATGGTATATTCCCTGGAAAGGACCATGCAGGCTGCCTCATTCTTTGCCTTCAAGCCATAACTCCTCATATTTCTTTCCTCAGTTACTGGTTTGTTTCTGTGTCCTCTCCCTCCAACGTGCCCTCTGTATTCGAATTAGAATGCATTTTCCAAAGTATAAACTTTTATACTTCATACTAGTATGTTTTTCTCTTAAAACCATTCAATGGCTTTCTAGTTTTGTGATGCCACATTTATAGCCCTTTTTGGGCCAGGACCAATGGCTCATGCCTATAATCTTAGCACTATGGGAGGCCGAGGCAGGAAGATCACTTGAGGTTAGGAGTTCAAGACATGAAACCCCATCTCTACTAAATATAAAAAAATTAGCTAGAGGTGATGGCATGTGTCTGTAGTCCCAGTCACTTGGGAGGTTGAGGCAGAATGATCACTTGAGCTCAAGAGTTAGAAGTTGCAGTGAGCTGTGATCGTGCCACTGTACTCTAGCCAGGGCAACAAAGTGAGACTTCATCTCCAAAACAAAACAACAACAACAAAAAAAACCTCTGTCATCTGTCTCAAACTGTGTTTCTAGCCTTTCCATTTCAAAACCCCATCCTAAGTCCTCATATCCTTTGCTCCTGCCACATGGCATTAATTGCATTCTCAATTATACCATGTTCTTTCGTGACCCTAATACTTTGCTATACTTTTCCCTTTTCCTGGACTGCTTCTTTCCTCCCCCTTTAACTGCAAATTATTCCTTACTTCTGAATACCCAACTTATTTGTCAATTCCTCTATCAGCCATTTTTGACTCTGAGTTCCCAGAGCACTTAGTGCTTACATTTTCTATGATGTCTTTACAATTGTAGTTGTTTATGCCTTCTTACATCCATACATTTATACCATGAGCTCCTGTCTTACTCTTTAATCAATGAATGAATGAAGGGAAAACTTGTTCAGAATGTAAGAGAGGGAACAGAGTGTTAACTGATCTCTATATTAAAAAAGCAGCAGGTATAGGGAACGTGAAACTGGAAAATGTGAAAATTGGAAATGTGAAACTCTTTGACCCTCTTTGTTTTTAGGCAGAGCAGTCAATTGCAGAGCTGTCGAGTTCTGAGAATAGCCTGAAGGCAGAAGTAGCTGATCTTCGGGCAGCAGCTGTCAAACTCAGTGCCTTAAATGAGGCTTTAGCCTTAGATAAAGTTGAACTGAACCAGCAACTTCTCCAGGTGAGCAATGATTTCCCTTGAAGTAAGGTGGTCTCTGAGCACAAGCTAGTGACAGGGAAAGTTGATGCCTGTGGCTGGGGAAAGTCCTTAAAGCAGTGGTTCTCAACCTTCCTAATGCTGTGATGTATTTTCATTGTTACAAAGGGGTTGCGGCCCAAACATTGAGAACCACTGCCTTAAAGGATCAGCCCACGATAGATTAGCTCTAAAAGGTGGTTCTGAAATGAGCAAATGGAACATTTACAGCGTAGAGGAGAGCAAAAAATATGTGGATTAGGCTTAGCCATTAGAAATATTCCCTTTTCACACTAAAAGTAGAACTACCTTTGGCCCTTAAGGTAAAATCACCAGGGCTGGGAAGGAAGCCCAGGTCCTCTGGAAGGAAGACTAGGTTTTCAATCCCATTGGGTGAGATAATAGTAATGACCAGAAAAAGATCTGCTGAAGACCCTAAATCCCAAAGAATCTCTATAGGTTACAAATTTAATTTATAATTTTAGTAAGGTAAACTTGCTACCCCTGTTCCCTTCAGTCCCAGAGATGTCCTATATTCTGTTATTCTGAATTCTTTGAGAGAAGGATTTTGCCTCCTATATTTTTGTCCCCAGTATCCAGCCTGTCTAGTACCTGGAATATAGGCACTAAATCATATGAATGGATGGTCCTCCTCTCTTATAAGCACTTACGTGTTTATAATTGGAGAACAGATTCCTGTCTCGCTTGGATTTCAGTCTCACACTTGATCCCTAAACTGTAACCATTTGTCTTTGATACCCTGTACTCCCTTCCCTCTTTGGCCAGTAGTTAGAGCAAGAGAACCAGACTGTGTGCAGCAGAATGGAAGCAGCAGAGCAGGCAAGAAACGCTTTGCAGGTAGACCTGGCAGAGGCAGAGAAGAGCAGGGAAGCCCTGTTGGAAAAGAAAACTCATCTGGAGGCTCAGCTACAGAAAGTGGATGAGACTGGGGTTGAGCTGCAGGCAGATCTCAAGGGAATCCGAGAAGAGAAGGAGGAAATTCAAAAGAAATTAATCGAGGTGAGAAAACAAAACTGACACCATCACGTTAAGGTGTATTACATGCTCACTGTGAAAAATTAAAACATTATAGGAACAATTTAGAAAGTAAAAATGTCTTGCTTCCTAGAAATAACGAGTGTTACTAGCTTGCAGTGTACCATCCAATTTTTTAGAAGAATTTCTACAGGATGCCTGTACTGATTTCCTGCTACCATATACCCCCTAGATTGAATCAAGTACTTCTCCTTGCAGTGTTTAGCACTTGATGCTTATTTGACCACTACACCCTTCACTCTATATTTATCTGTTTACTTATCTCCACCATTAGACCAGAAGTCCCTTGAAAGCAAGGCTCTGTCTTACTCGTTTTTATTCTTACAGCTTTTAGCACAGTACCTGTGGGTGGCTCAGTAAATTTTTTCCTGAACCAATGAATCACCTGGCTCAAAGGTCATCTTTCTTCTCTACCAAACCTCTCATTGCCCTAATAATCATTTCTCTTCTTAGAGTCCCTTTCTCAGGACACTGGTCACTTTCGTCCTGGTATTATGGATGTATCTTTTAAAACTAGAGCTTTTTGCCTTCCAACCAGTTGACCCTCCCCCTACAAAAAAACAAAAAAACTAGAGCTTCATAGGGGCGGGTTCCTTGCTATCCCTAGCACAGGTTCTTGCTCATAGGGAAACATTGTTCCTGGGCTGGAAGCTCTATGGGTTCATCAGGGAAATAGATAAATGCAACTTGGTATTGAGTGGGTGATGCTCAGGGCTCACAGAGCTAGGTCTGAAATCTCCCAAGAACCAGTGGCCCTAACCTAGTAGTAGTAGCCCCCGGGAGATCCTGCCTCTGCTCTGTATCTCACTGGTTTCTTCCCTTCAGGCACGTCACCAGCAGGAGGCAGCCATAGCTCAGCTGGAGCAGCTGCATCAGGAGGCCAAGCGACAGGAAGAAGTGCTTGCCAGGGCAGTCCAGGAGAAAGAGGCCCTAGTCCGAGAGAGGGCGGCTCTGGAGGTGCGGTTGCAGGCCATGGAACGGGACCGGCAGGACTTCGCTGAACAAGTACTGGAGCTCAGGTAGGGCCCAGACCTAGAGCAGCCAAGCACACAGGTTTGCAAGACAAGGGGTAGCCAAGCTTAGCTCCTTATATAAGTATGTGAGTTCTAAATGAATTATGAATTTATAATTAACCCCCCCTAACTTCTCCATGGAGCCAATACTTAGAACCCAGCTCCCCTTGAGGAAGGGTAAAGGGCTTGATGGGTGAGAACTCTTCCTGATTCCTGAACCTCACAGCTCAGCCAAGGAGCTACTGGAGAGCAGTCTGTTTGAGTCCCAACAACAAAACTCTGTGATAGAGGTCATCAAGGGGCAGCTGGAAGTCCAGATTCAAACTGTCACTCAAGCCAAGGAAGTAATCCAAGGTGAGAACCCACCAAGGTAGGGCAAGAAGGTAGTGTGGGAGGTTATTAGAGGTCCTTCTCCAGCCAGGTTCAGAGCCTCTGAGTTAGTTGCTCAGGAGGCAGGGAGAAGAAGGACAACATTGTCAGGAGAAAGGACTGAGGCAGAGACCCAGAGGCCTGACCCAGTCCCTGGTATCCTAGGGGAAGTAAGGTGCCTGAAGCTGGAACTGGACACTGAACGGACCCAGGCAGAACAGGACCGAGATACAGCAGCCAGACAGCTGGCCCAGGCTGAGCAAGAGGGACAGACTGCCCTGGAGCAGCAGAAGGTGGCCCACAAGGAGGAGGTGAACCAGCTTCAGGAAGAATGGGTAGGTGGTGGATGTGGCTGGGGGACAGGACAGAGAGGCATGGCCTTTAGTGAGTGCTCCACCTCCTGACTTGTGGTCCAGATGTTGCTGCTTATAAAGAGTGAAAATTGGTCACCAAGGTATAAAATCCAGCTACTAGCCATTAAATGAATATACATATATATATGAATATATGGAAAACACTAAGAATAGTTCCTGGTATATAATGAGCTCTGTATCTGTGTTAGCTTTTGTTATTGATATTGTTTTGGTGTGTACAAAGAATTAAAAGGAGGCTCGGCGCCTGTGGCTCAACGGGCTAAGGCGCCAGCCACATACACCTGAGCTGGCAGGTTCGAATCCAGCCCCGGCCGCCAAACCACAATGACGGCTGCAACCAAAAAATGGCCGGGCGTTGTGGTGGGCGCCTGTGGTCCCAGCGACTTGGGAGGCAGAGGCAAGAGACACGCTTGAGCCCAGGAATTGGAGGTTGCTGTGAGCTGTGATGCCATGGGACTCTATCCAGGGTGACAGCTTGAGGCTCTGTCTCAAAAAAAAAAAAAAGAATTAAAAGGGGACCCTGGGATTTAGGACTTTTTTTGGAGACAGTCTCACTCTGTGCCCTGGGTAGAGTGCCATGGTATCATAACACACAACAACCTCAAACTCTTGGGCTTAAGCCTTAGCCTCCCAAGTAGCTGGGACTACAGATGCCTGCCACAGTGCCCACCTAGTTTTTCTATTTTTAGTAGAGACGGGATCTCACTCTTGTACATGCTGGTCTTGAACTCCTGAGCTCAGGCAATCCACTTGCCTCGGCCTCTCAGAGTCCTAGGATTACAGTGAGCCACTGAGCCACTGCACCCAGTGATTCAGGATTATTAAATTGGCGTCAGGATATAAATGGGGCAGAGGAATATCTTGGATACATTCTTCCTCAATTCAGAACTGTGTTTCTTTTGTTTTTTACTTATATAACTTAGTCCATTTTCTTTATTGCAATTTTAATTGTATTTTGTATTTATATCTATGGTGGTAAGCTATTTGTTTGCCTTTTTATATCTTTTAGGAAGGGGAAATCACCTTTCCTAACTTCTTTTAAAGGGTTAAATTGGATAGTCATGTTGTATTTTTTTCCTCCCTGCAACTTTGGATGATGTAAAATTTTTAAAAAACTCTTTTAGTGGTTACCTTTAGTATTTTAAAATATATACTTAATACAATCTCAAATTAATTGGTGTTTTTACACTTTTCCTAAATGACACAAGGGTCTTAGAACATTTTACATGCATTTGCTCCTCCCTATTTTATGTGTTATTTTGTTCCATATGTTTAGTTCCAACTAGTTTTTAACATTGCAAATTGTGGCTCAGCGCCTGTGGCTCAAAGGGCTAAGGCGTCAGCCACGTACACCTGAGCTGGCGGGTTCGTATCCAGCCCTGGCCCACCAAACAACAATGACGGCTGCAACCAAAAAATGGCCAGGTGTTGTGGCGGGCGCCTGTAGTCCCAGCTACTTGGGAGGCGGAGGCAGGACACTTGCTTGAGCCCAGGAGTTGGAGGTTGCTATGAGCTGTGATGCCACAGCACTCTATCCAGGGTGACAGCTTGAGGCTCTGTCTCAAAAAAAAAAAAAAAAAAAAAAATTGCAAATTGTGCAAATTTTATTGTTTTATACAGTCAATATTTGTTTAGGTGCAATTATAAATTTGCAGATGTTTGTTCCATTCCTTATTGGATTGATTTTCCTTCTGCCTTAAGTAGGATTTGGTTTAGTGAAGGTCTGTTGGCAGTTAATTGAAAATGTTTCTGTTTTCGGGCAGGACCTGTGACTCAAAGGAGTAGGGTGCTGGGCCCCATATGCCAGAGGTGGCAGGTTTAAACCCAGCCCCGGCCAAAAACTGCAAACAAAAAAAAGAAAATGTTTCTGTTTTGCTTTTATTCTTGAAAGATACTTTCACTGCGTGCAAAACTCAGATGTAAGATTCTAGCATGACAGGTATTTCTTTCAACGTTGTTGGTATTGAGAAATTAGTTCTCAGTTTAATGGTTTTGCAATTTCTTTTCTTTTCTTTTTTTTTGAGACAAAATCTTATTTTGTCACCCTTGGTAGAATATCATGGTATCATAGCTCACAGCAACCTCAAACTCTTGGGTTCAAGTGATCTTCTTGCCTCAGCCTCCCGAGTAGCATTGTGGCAAGCACAATGCCCAGCGAGAGACAAGGTCTCGCTCTTGCTCAGTCTGGTCTCGAACCTGTGAGCTCAGGCAATCCACTTACCTTGGCTTCCCAGAGTGCTAGGATTACAGGCATGAGCTACCACACCTGGCCCTTGTTTTGCAGTTTCTTGTGTTTAGGGGTATATTTTAAAAATTTATTTTGTTAGACTTCCAGAATCTAAGATTTCATATCTAAACACCAATTCTAGAAAACAAGTTTTTTTTGTTTTTTTGTTTTTTTGGAGACAGAGTCTCACTTTGTTGCCCTTGGTAGAGTGCTAAGGGATGTTAGGTCGCAGCAATCTCAAACTCTTGGGCTCAAATGATTCTCTTGCTTCAGCCTTCCTTCGTAGCTGGAACTACTGGTGCCCGCAACAAGGCCTAGCTATTTTTAGAGACGGGGTCTCGCTCTTGCTCAGGCTGGTCTTAAACCTGTGAGGTCAGGCAGTCCACCCGCCTCGGCCTCCCAGAGTGGCTAGGATTATAGGTGTGAGCCACTGCACCCAGCCTATTATATATTATATAATTTTTATATATTATTATCTGTTCAAATAGAGCCTCTTTCCTACTTTCTTCTCTTTTTCTGTACTCTGAATAGTTGTATATTAGACCTTCTTATTCTATCCACCATGTATCTTCATTTCATTTTTTTTTTGAGACAGAGTCTCACTATGTCACCCTCTATAGAGTGCTATGGCATCACAGCTCACAGCAACCTCAAACTCTTGGGCTTAAGCGATTCTCTTGCCTCAGCCTCCCAAGTAGCTGGGACTACAGGCACCTGCCACAACACCCAGCTGTTTTTTTGTTATTGTTGTCATTGTTCTTTAGCAGACCCTGGCCAGTTTCAAACCCACCAACCCCAGTGCATGTGGCCAGCGTCCTAACCACTGCTACGGGCA
The DNA here is from genome assembly GCA_963574655.1 of Perodicticus potto. Taxonomy (NCBI): domain Eukaryota; kingdom Metazoa; phylum Chordata; class Mammalia; order Primates; family Lorisidae; genus Perodicticus; species Perodicticus potto. The sequence goes on from CAUYRH010183291.1 coordinate 15,835, forward strand.
CTGTTTGAGATAGAGTTTCACTTTATCGACCTAGGTAGAGTACCGTGGCATCATAGGCTCATAGCAACTTCACTTCCTGGGAGAACCCAGGAGTTTGAGGTTGCTGTGAGCAATGATGCCACTGCACTCTAGCCAGGGTGACAGAGTGAGACTCTGTCTCAAAAGAGCTTTAACACCTGTAATCCTAGCATTATAGGCGTGTGGGTGAGGCAGGTGGATTGCCAGAGCTCATAGGTTCAAGACCAGCCTAAGCAAGAGTAAGACCTTGTCTCTAACAATAACTGGGCATTGTGGGGGACTGGGGGGCGCCTATAGTCCCAGCTACTTGGGAGGCTCAGGCAAGAGAATCACTTGAGCCCAAGAGTTTGAGGTTGCTGTGAGCCATGATGCCATAGCACTCTACCAAGGGTGACAAAGTGAGACTCTGTCTGGAAAAAAAAAGGGGGGGGTTTAGGAAGAGCTGAAATGCTAGAGGCGTTCCATTAAATGAATAGATGATCACAAATTTATAAGCATTTTAAAAGAAAAGTATAGGAACTACTAATACAATGATGAAACTGGCTATTGTATACTGACTGCCTGTAAGGACATTTAAAGTGATTACATGACTTATCTCAATCCTCAAAGCAACCCCAGGAGGGCAACACTGTTGTCCTCATTTTTATAGAGGAGGAAACTGAGACACAGAGATGTTTAGAAATTGACTGAGGTCACACTAGTAGTGGCAGATTAAAGATTGTCACCAGGCAGCCTGACTCAGGAGCCTTTCACCACCATCGGAAAACCTAACAGAGGGTGGAACTAGTTGGGGAGATTGGGAAAGGTCATTGGTGGACCTGTGGGAAAACTAGGACTCCTGTTCTCAAGTTCTTGCATAATGAAGGGAGACATCTTTGCTGAGCAAGGCCTGGTTTGTCGGGGGCTACCTCTGCAACCCTGAGCAAAGAAGAATAGGCAGCAGAGAGCCAGAGTCAGCTGCCTCAGTTAGTTGTTACAACCATCAACCCTGATGTGGTTGCTTTAAAATAACAGGAGTTTGCGTGCAAGAGGGACAATTGTACTTTAGAAGGCATTTTTACATGTATTATTTGATTTTTTTTTTTATAAATCTCATAAAATTTGGTAAGATAAATAAGGCAAGGATTATTAGCCTCACTTTGCAATGAGGAAACAGGCTCAGAGAGGTACTGAGGTCACACAGATAGTGAGTAGTAGAGAGACTTCTTTTTTTCCTTTTTTTTTTTTTTTTTTGAGACAGAGCCTCAAGCTGTCACCCTGGGTAGAGTGCCGTGGCATTACTGCTCACAGCAACCTCCAATTCCTGGGCTTATGCGAGTCTCCTGCCTCGGCCTCCCAAGTAGCTGGGACTACAGGTGCCCGCCACAACGCCCAGCCATTTTTTGGTTGCAGCCACCATTATTGTTTGGCGGGCCCGGGCTGGATTTGAGCCTGCCAGCTCAGGTGTACATGGCTGGCGCCCTAGCCCGTTGAGCCACAGGCACTGAGCCAGTAGAGAGACTTCTTATTCCAGTCCGGTTCTCTTTCTGCTCCTCTCCTCACCCGTTCAGTTCTAACAGCATTTCCTCCATGTGGCCAGGAGAAAGAGCGCTCCTGGCACCAGCAGGAGCTGGCTAAGGCTCTGGACAACCTAGAGAGGGAAAAAATGGATCTGGAAATGAGACTGAGAGAGCAACAGTCAGAAACTGAGGCCATCCGGGTGCAGAGGGAAGAAGAACGGACCCAGGCCCAGAGCGCCCTATGCCAGGTGGGAAACTAGGAGGCGTGGAGCTGCACGTCCAATCTGTGGTCCTCTTACCTTTGCCTGTTTCATTTTCTACTCCCAAGAGTGGTGCCACGGAGGGGCTTCCAGAAGAAGATGTAGCTACCCACCACTACTAGTGATCCACACACCGTTAGCTGCAGGGCCAGCAGTATGTCACACTTCCTGAGGGAGGGCTGACTTTTACCACATCCTGTCAGCTCGCAAACCAGTGGTAATCTTTGTACTTCCTGGTGCCGAATCAGTGGACGCAGACCTTCCTTTTTCCTCAGTCCCCACTTCACTGGTTGAAAGAGCTTAAGAGCAGCTGGGATGTGCTTGTGTCCTCGTGGATGAGCATGATAACCCCAAACCCTTCCGACCCCTCCACAGATGCAGCTGGAAACAGAGAAGGAAAGAGTGTCTCTCCTGGAGACACTGCTGCAAACCCAGAAGGAGCTGGCAGATGCCAGCCAACAACTGGAACGTCTGAGGCAGGACATGAAGGTCCAGAAGTTAAAGGAGCAGGTATGGAGGGTGGTTCTGGGTAGGGAAGGAAAAGCAGCGTTCATTTACCCATTCAGCAATGAGTAGTGTTATGGCACTTCTTATGTGCCAGGCCCTGTGTGTGTGCTAACCCCATGATAAATACATAGAACTGTGGCATAGCTGTCAACATGCCATAGTCCCTGCCCTCAAAGAACTTACATGCTACTGGCAGAGACAGATAATAAACAGATACAAAACAAATGAGATTAATACCATTCGTTTTAAGTGCTATAAAGGAAATAAACCGGGTGATATAATTGAGAGTGATTCAAAGGAGGTCACTTTGGACAGGGTGGATGGGGAAGACCTCACTGAGAAAGTAACATTTGAGCTGAGACTTGAAAGTTAAAGAGAAGCCAGCTGCTCACTGCTTGGCTGAGGCATGAGGATTATGTCAGCCCAAGAGTTCAACACCAGCCTGAGCAACATAGCAAGATGCTTTCTCTGAAACAGTGTAAAAAATTAGCTGGATGTGGCGGTAAGTGCTTATAGTCTCAGCTACTTGGGAGGCTAAAGCAGGAGGATCATTCGAGCCCAGGAGTTTGAGGCTACACTGAGCTACAGTCAAGCCGCTGCACTCCAGCCTGGGTGACAGAGCTAAATCCAGACTCTAAAAACAAACAGACAAAAAAATAGACAAACCCAAACAACATAGACGAACCTTGAAAACAGTACTCTAGGCTCGGCGCCTGTGGCTCAGCAAGCTAAGGCGCCAGCCACGTACACCTAAGCTGGCAGGTTCGAATCCAGCCGGAGCCCGCCAACCAGCAATGATGGCTGCAACCAAAAAAGGACCAGGCGTTGTGGCGGGCGCCTGTAGTCCCAGCTACTTGGGAGGCGGAGGCAGGAGACTCGCTTGAGCCCAGGAATTGGAGGTTGCTGTGAGCTGTGATGCAACAGCACTCTATCCAGGGTGACAGCTTGAGGCTCTGTCTCCAAAAAAAAAAACAGTAC
>CAUYRH010183298.1:0-13685 GCA_963574655.1 Perodicticus potto
GTTGTGTGTGCAGATCTGTGCATTTTTCTGGAGCTGGGATCCACAGTTTTCATTAGAGCTTCTAGAGTTCTGTGACCTAGACCAGTTAAGAAACCACTGTCTATGGAATACTATGCAGCCTTAAAGAAAGATGGAGACTTTACCTCTTTCATGTTTACATGGATGGAGCTGGAACATATTCTTCTTAGCAAAGTATCTCAAGAATGGAAGAAAAAGTATCCAAGGTACTCAGTCCTACTATGAAGCTAATTTAAAGGTTTCATATGAAGGCTATAACCCAACTATAGCACAAGAATATGGAAAGGGAGGGGGGGAGTTGGGGTGGAGGGAGGGTAATTGGTGGGGCCACACCTATGGTGCATCTTAGAAAGGTACAGGTGAAACTTACTAAATGCAGAATAGAAATGTCTTCATACAATAACTAAGAACTAAGAAAATGCCATGAAGGGTATGTTAAACAGTTTGATGAAAACATTTCAGATTGTATATGAAACCACCACATTGTACCCGTGATTGCACTAATGTACGCAGCTATAATTTAATAAAAAAAAAAAAGAAAGAAAAAAAAAGAAACCACTGTCCATGAAGGGCTAAACCAAAGGAGTGTTACAAACACAAGCAACACACACAGAAGATCCTTCTTTAGCAGACGAGCAGTGTCTTACTCCACAAGGGCACATCTGCCCAGGTGCCTGGTTGAGTATCCTCGCCTGAGCTCAGTCCCAGAAGATGGGACAATGACACGCCTGCCTGAGGCTGCTGCAGAGCTGACGAACACTGTGAGTGTCAAGATCTGACACATGGAAGCAGCCGCCACTTGTGGCTGTCACCAGAATCTTTCAGAATTGGGAAGAGTCACTCAAGGGACGAATCTCTTGGCCACAGAAAAGCCCCAGGCACAGAAGCTCTGGTGTTCAGTTACAGTCAACCAGTAAGCAACTCTGCAGACCCAGCCTCAGTTTCTGTCTCTGTGAAACGGGAGAACCTGATGCCTTGCACTGCTCTTGGCCACTTGCTGCGAGCACGCTATGGTGGACACCACCAGCCTCAGTCCCCTTGCCTGCTGCATGGCACGCCCTGCTGCTGAGGCCTCCCGTGAAGAGGCTTCACTGAGCCGTGTTCTTCAGCATGCTCTGGCGAGCAGGATGTACATCCCTGACAAGCTGCCGGCTTAATAAGTGTCATTAGCACAGGGTGCTGCTTCCTTCCCTACTTCCCCTTTCCAAGCTGTCAGCGTGGTAGAGACAGCTGAGGCAGAGTCAGCACTGCCTAACTGATGGTCCTCTGGGGGGCTAAGGCATGGCCCGGATGGCCTTCCTGAGGCTGTAAGGCCAGCACCCTCCACTCCTTGTTCACACAGAGGAATAAGACACTAGCATGTTGAACACGAGTGAGTGCGGCGGCCGTGGGGCTGAGGGCAGTGGATTCACAGGGAAAGAGAGAACAGGCACACTTGGGGAGGAGCAGCTTTCAGCCAGCAAGGAACTCAAGGTGACCTCCTCCCCACTCTCAGTGACACGACAAGAGCCAGGCTGTTGGCAAACTAGTTCCTGGGGATAGGAAGGGCCTGAGAAAAGCAGGCAAGGTGCCTGAAAAATGACCCTTGAGCACTCAGTTACCTCCAAGCGGCAGCCCTGCAGGGAACCAGAAGCCACTGCATCCCCATCCTCATACACACAGAGGCTCAGGACAGGGAGGGGGGTCACAGACCAAAGCAATCTGCCAAGGATTCTAAAATTGTAAACACTGATTTATTTAAAAAATACTACAGAGGAAAAATCTGGATTCAAAAAACACAAGGAGTCATATACAGAAACAAAATGTACTGGACCCAGGAAAAAAAAAGGAGGGACCTCATAGGCATTCCAGAAGGGAGGAGAGTGGAAAACTATTTACATGTCATTTATAAAAGAGCAAGTCTATAAAAGAGTGTAATACCAAGGTATAAATGTAAAATATAGTGGCACATCATGTTAACAAAGAGCCCAGTACCTCGTGGAAACAGGCAGTCAGGGATACTGGGTGGTCAGTTTGCTTTGTCTGCAAGGCCGCTGTTGGTGTCAGCACCTCCCTCAGGCTGTGTAACACAGCCATCTGGGGGGCAAAGAGGTGATATGCTGTGAGAATCGCATAATAAAATGATCCAGAGGAAACCATTTCTACCAGAAAAACAAAACACAAGTTTTAGGTGATCAGTGTAAAAACAGGGCCTGTGAGGTTACAGACCTGAGAAGCCCAAGGAGTGCGAAGATGGTTTTCCCTGGGCCCAGGTTAGGCTCCTGGGCAGGCGCCGGCCCCTCCTCGAGTTAGCTGCTCTAGGCCAAAGTCCAGGACACCTGAGGTCCCCAAAGGTCAAGGTCTCTGTCCCTCAGCTCTGGTCCTGGGCAACCCAGGGGAAGGGAGACCAGTGCCTGCTCTCTGAAAATACTTTCTGGAGTTTCATCCGTGGTTTTCTTAACACTCCCTGATGGCCCCACAGAGACATGAGGCCAAGTGTTGCTCGTGGTAATTAAATAAAAGACATTTCCCCAATTCAAGAGCACAGCTAACACTGGTCAGGCTTTTAGTGCCGACAGTCCTCTTCTGCTGGTGCCCTGTGGCAGCTCCTTTTTGTATCCAAATGGCTTTGCAGAGGGTAGAGCTTTGAAATGCTTCAAAACTCCAGAAAATTGGAGACTGTCTTATCACAGAGAAAAGGGCGAGGGAGGGAAGGTAATGGGTCATAAGGATGTGGGAAAGGAAGGCTTACCCTGGGCCACCAGATCTGCCTGGGCCCAGTCCAGGGCTAGCCTGGCACCAGCTGTTTACCCAGCCAGCCACTGCCTCCCTGCCCAGCCCTGTTCTGCTGGGGGGGGCAGCAGTCCAGTGACCTGCCACCATTAGGACTTAAGCTTTTTCACCAGGACCTGGCAGAGCATGTCAAAAACAGTAAGGATGGGGGTCCAGGGAGTTGGACAGGGCAGATGATAGCTTCCAGCTGTCCAGAACACAAAGGCTGGACAGCACCGTTTCCCACCTGAATCAAGAACTGTCCTGCACACGAGGGAAGGCAAGTCTGCTCACCCCTAGGGAGCAGAGGAAGGCAGAGCTACCAGCTGGAGGCACTGGCCATGCACGTCCCTCCTAGAATGTGGTTCTTAAAACATATCTTCAAAGCCGGAGGTGCAGGGGCGGGGAGTGTGGGGGAGGGACAAGGCCCATGGACTTGGTTTAGGCTTCTGTTTTGGGGGTGGCAATTGAAAGAAGGCACCACCGGAGGAGGGTCTCCAGAGAGAAAAATGAAAAGGGCACTCCTTTGTGACCGTTCCCACCTGAGCTGGATAGCTCAGTCTGAAGCACTTGGTGGGAACGAGCCTGACGGGCCAGGGTGTGCCCACTGCAGTCCACAGAGCAGGGACTCCACAGATAAAACGTTGAGGACAAAGCTGGCTCAGGGAGCCCAGGCTGGGGAGGAGGGCAGTGCAGGGGGACAGTTGGGGCACACATAGGTAGTAGGGCTGGACTCCACGGGGGCCCTTGGCTATGCCTGGTGCAGAGCTCCTGGCCCAAGGTGCTGGCTCACTGGTCCCCTGTCAACCACTGTCAGGGGCATGATAGGCCCCTCTGTGCTGCAGGCAGCTCCAGCTTCTTGACTGCTGGCGTCTGCTACCTCTGTACAATGTCGCTGATCTCCTTTACAGAACTAAGGAGCTTGCTGAAGTCCTGAGTGGCTGCCGGGCCACTGCCTGCTGTTGCTGGGCAGATCTGAAGTTCCCGGAGGTTATTCTCCAGTTTGTTGATGGCCTCTCGGAAGGCAAACTTGTTCCTCATCTGTTGGATGGAGTCCACGTAGCTCACGCAGAACGTGTAGAGGTTTTTGCCGGCTTCTAGCACTGCACTGTGGCTGGCCATCTGTTCGGAGTTCCTAGAGATGGCAAGGCACAGGGCCTCAGTGCTGTCCAGAACCACACCCTTGGTGATGGCGCCACTGGCGATCCGCTCCGGAGGCTGTCGAGTTTTCCGAAGAGACACACGGGTTGATATGAGAGGGATGAAGGCGGTAGAAGATGGCTGGTCCCCAGCCAGGGCTGAAGATGCTGATGGCAATGTGGAGGAAGTAGGGGCTGGACTGGTGGGGGTCCCCAATGGCTTGGTGGATGACTGTGGCTTTGGTATGGACGGGAGCACAGGCTTTTTGAGGCCCTCTCCTAACTGGCTGGGTTTGGCGGTGTCACTGTTCACAGAATCAACAGCCAGATTCGTGGATCTTGTTTTTGTGCTGGCGCCTAGCTCTCCGGTTGCCTCCTGGCTGGGACTCTGTGAGGGCTTCCCAGCCTTCCCTGCGGAGCCTGGAGGGGGTGGTGGGGCAGGTTTGAGCTTGGACAGTTTCCCCTTGTCTCTCCCAGGAGATTCCGAGGAGTGCTTGTGCCTCCGTGCTCTGGTCTCCTCTGCTGAGGCCTTGCTGGGGCCTGTGGGTGCAGCTGAGCCCGCTCTGCTGGTGGGGGACATGGGCTCAGCTGCAACTGGGGTCCCTAAGACATTGCCTTTCCCCACATCTTCCTTGTGGGGAATGCCTGAGGAAGGAGCCACCATGACCTGCCGACGGAGGAGTTTTGGAGTCAGACTGGGAGGACTGGAGCCTGGGCTAGACTCCATGGTGTCTTTGAAGACCTCATCAGCAGCTTCCTCATTCTTTTTCACCAGCCTGGGCGGGGGAGTCACAGTGCCCCTGGTCACCTGGTCAGACCTGTTCTCGCTAGCCCGCTTCCGAGGCAGAGCTGGCTTTTCGCTTTTGTGCCCTCCAAATGTGGATGAGTCAAACTGTCTTCCAGTGGACTGCAAGTCCCGAGGCAGTGTGACCGACCTCCACTCCGTGTCCTTGGCTCCATGGGGCACGCAGGAGGCAGAGCAGGACCGCAAGAAGCGCTTGCTGGAGCCGCTGCTGCCCTCCTCCTCACCAGCAGCGAGGCGGCTGCTGGTCAGCGTGCTAGACTTTTTCCACAGGTGGGGAGACCGGAAGCCTGTGGCTCCTGATTCTCGGAGGGCTCCATTGGGGACACCAGCTCCGTTGCTGGGCTTTGGGGACTTGGCTGGCTCTGCTGCATCCAAGGGGGTGGAAGTTAGTGCCCCATTGCTGATTTCTCGGCACTCTTCCTCGCCAGCCCCCCTGCGCTCCGCCGGGCCATCCATCTCACGGAAGGAGCTACTGCGTTTGGGAGGGGTTGGGGCTGTTTTCTTCTTCTTCTTGATCAAAGCGCTAAACAAGTTGGTTTTTTTGTCCTTGGGGAGAAGGCGCTCATCTTCGTTCAGGCCACCATCCGGGGGACCTCGTTCTTTTCGAGGGAGCAGTGGAGACACAGCAGGTTCGTGGTCCAGAGGATCTGAAACACATTGGGAAGAGGTGAACCCAGACCAAAGGCTCCTGCATGGCCAGCGTGGGGCTGGACACCCGACGTGCTCCAGAAGACTAGGTGGGATTTGGGCTGACGGGCCTGGATCTGATAACCAGCTCTGCCAGCCACTTTCCACAAGGCCTAGACAAGTGACTTCTCTGCTCATTGTCAGCTTTCTCACTTATAAAGGACTACAGTGTGGCTGTGAGAGAGTAAATGGTATGACGAATGTGGAACACACGTCCCAGCTTCCAGCACAATCTCTCAATAAATGTCATTGCTGCTGGTACTGTTATCGTCAGGAAAGGCTTAGGTCTCTCCTTGCAGATGAGGAACAAAGAGCTGGACTGCTCTGGGCTCTCCATCCCAGTACTGGCTTACTGTGAGGCAGCAAGGTTCCCCCAACATCTCTCTCTGGTAATTCAAATGACAGGGCCAAGCAAAGGGTCAAACCTGTAGCTCTCACACCAGCTGCCAGTCAGGGTACTACAAGGTGTAATTTGGAGGGAAGGAGCTGCACACCACAGTGAGGAAGGGACAATGGGGCATTATGTGGGGGAAACACACATAACACATTGTGCTTGGACAATTTTTAAACGGGCACTCTTTAAATATGAAATCTAGTTCATAAAAAATCTTTCTGGTGTTGCCATGCTCCTGTGAATGACAGAATTCTCCCTTAGAGCTCAGAGACAAGAAGAGAGGTTCCCCTTCAGCACAGCGGGATCTGGCAGAACCCAGGCAGCACACGGGACTTCTGCTCAAAGAGTAGTTGGGACCTCCCAAAACTTCAATCCAGGGGAAGAAGGCTGACAGAGCACAATTTTAATGAGTTATACACAGCTCTGTCTCAGAGCTGAGTAGCTGACACCCTTGGCTCACTGTGAGATTGCATATCAAACGCTCCTCAGGAGAGGACTCCCTGGTGTAAATGGACACGGAAGCTTATCCCTGGCTGTGATGAGCACAATGCTCCCATGGTGGCCTCCCCCTACTACTCAGCTACCCTGCATAATAAAAACCAACATAAGGATAAAGGGTCAAAGATCCCGGAGAGTCCAAATGCCATAACCTCCAAAGTGGGCCAATAAGACGCTTGAGCAGGTGTAGAAAGAAAGTAACTTGGATTTCTTACGTAAACATTTAAAGTGTGCATTTTGGGTATATTTTGTAGCACGCATACTATATTTCTACAGTAGTTTTGTGTGTTGTGTGTGTGTATACATAAATACTTTAAATACTATACATGCATAGGCCCATTTTAAAAAATATAGATATATGATTAAAAAAATTTGATGTCTAGACATTCTGCTATGAGTAGACATCCCATCACAAATCTCCATCACAACCTGGCTTTGGATCAGGCTCTTGCCTGTAATCCTAGCACTTTGGGAGGCTGAGATGGGAGGATTGCCTGAGGTCAGGAGTTTGAGACCAGCCTTAGCAAGAGCAAGACCCAGTCTCTACAACCAACAGAAAAACTAGCTCAACATCATGCTGATGGGCACTTGCAGTCCCAGGCTGAAGCAGAAGCATCTCTTGAGCCCCAGAGTTTGAGGCTGCTGTGAGTTATGATGATATCACTGCACTCTAGCCAGGGCAAGAGTGGGACCCAAAAAATAAAAACAACCAAGGCTGGCTTTGTCCAGTCCCTTCCCTCAGAGTCCAGCCCACTGTCGGCATGCCCTGGAAGTCTTGAAAACCCAGACAAGTGGCCACCCTTGCGCTTTCATTCAGATGACCTGAAGTAGAACGCATGCTGCTGTGGGTGACTAACAGAACAGAGCCTGGTGTGTAGGAAGACTGGATGAATGTTGCTAATGCCATTTTTAATAATATTTTGAGACCCCTCCTAAACTGACCCCATCGCCCTCACTCACCTAGGGAAGAGCACCAGAAAGGCATTCCTCCCAGAAACCATGAGGACACCAGCTCTGCACACAGGTGTCTCCTGGTTCCACTTAGCTCCAGTGAGCTTTTCATGTTGGTGCTTTCATAGCAAGCTGCTTGTCACTTGGTTTGCGGGATACCGTTGTCACATCTGCCCCAAGAATGCAGCACAAATGCTGCAAGCAACAGGGATGGCAGGTGTGCTGCCCATCTCCCTGAGCTGACTGCTGCAGCCCACAGCCTAGTGACGCACAGAGGAAAGGGGTGGGGCACTGTGGGGAGAGCCTTCCTCTGTCCACAGCGCTGCTGAGGAAGGATATGGTGTGTGGACCCGGCTTACAGCTTCCCATTTGCCTCTGTGAGCCCCAGGCTGTTGACCCTCCCCGGACCTCCGGGAGAGAGAAGAGTGATGAGGTTGGGGTGAGGTGGGGTTGGGGACATACCACTCTCTCCCTGGACCTTGGAATGGGGAGCTTCAGGCATATCGGTGGCATCTTTGGGCTCAGCAGCTCTCCTGGAGGTCCTGGTCTTGGTGGGCAGCTCTGGGGCCTGAAGCGAGGTGCTGGCGGCCCCTCGGACGCCTTGTTTCCCCAGCTCCTTTTCCACTTCTGAGAATCACACACGTACACAAACACAAACCCAGCACATCAGAACCAAGGTCAGCTTAGTGTGATGGTTCTTTCTCTTTCTCAGGTAACAAAAGAAAAGGGACAGATGCTGGCGAAGCAGCACTTAGTATTTCTGAGAAATCCCGTCAGGGCTGCAGAAGGCACTCAGCACCTCTGCCCAGCTTTCTGGGCTAAGTGCTTCGTTGGCCTGTGTGCACTTTCACTAGGAAATGAACTGAAGGGCCCAGGCTGGAGTCCCACATGGCCACCCCCCTTGCAGGCACCCTGGGGAGGGACTTTACCATCTGAAATACTGGACTCCTGGAACATTGTTTCAAAGGCTTGGTGGATCTCAGCAAAGGAGGGCCGGTCTGAGGGGTTCCACTGCCAACCTGAACAGACGAGACCAAAGTCAGACCATCCATGAGACCTTGCTATCAACATGAAGCCAGCAGTTCTCAAGGAAAAGCCTGGAAATTAAAGAAGCATACTAATGCTAACCAGCTTTTGCTATGACAAGTTAAAATGATGAAGGCTATGTGTCCTATTAACAGACATTAACAATCTGAAAAGACAGTAGGCTCGGTGCCTGTAGCACAGTGGTTACGGTGCCAGCCACATACACCGAGGCTGGCAGGTTCAAACTCAGCCTGGGCCAGCTAAACAACAATGACAACTACAACAAAAAATAGCCGGGCACTGTGGTCTGGTGCCTGTAGTCCCAACTACTTGGGAGGCTGAGGCAAAAGAATCGCTTAAGGCCAAGAGTTTGAGGTTGCTGTGAGCTGTGATGTCATGGCACTCTACTGAGGGCAACATAGTGAGACTCTGTCTCAAAAAAAAGAAAAAAAAGGCTCAGCGCTTGTAACTCAAGTGCTTAGGGCGCCAGCCACATACACTGGAGCTGGCAGGTTCAAATCCAGCCCAAGAAGCCAAACAACCAACAACAATGACAACTATAACCAAAAAATAGCCGAGCATTGTGGCAGTTGCCTGTAGTCTCAGCTACTTGGGAGGTTGAGGCAAGAGAATCGCTTAAGCCCAAGAGTTGGAGGTTGCTGTGAGCTGTGATGCCACAGCACTCTACTCAGGGCAACAGCTTGAGACTGTCTCAAAAAAAAAAAAGACAAATTATGCTGGCAGGAATGTGGACTGTAAAACCCTGCCAGCAGGGGTGGGAAACCTGCGACCTTAGGGCCACATGTGGCCTTCTGGATCCTTGAGTACTGTCGTGTGACTGAATCTAAATCTTACAGAACAAATCCTTTTAACAATTTGGTTTAGGGATGTAGAGGGCCACATGTGTCCCTGAAGCTGCAGGTTCTCCACCCTGAGAGACCCTGACAACAAGAAGTCTACTTACAGGATCGGTGCCCGTAGCTCAGTGGTTATGGCACAGGCTACTTACACCGGGGCTGGCAGGTTTGAACCTGGCCCAGGCCTGCTAAACAACAGTGACAAGTAGAACAGCAACAACAAAACAGCCAGGCGTTGTGGTGGGCGCCTGCAGTCCCAGCCTCTTGGGAGGGTGAGGCCAGAGAATTACTTAAGCCCAAGAGTTGGAGGTTGCTGTGAGCTGTGACGCCACAGCACTCTACCCAGGGCGACACAGTAAGACTCTGTCTCAAAATAAATAAATACATAAATAAATAAAATAAAATAAAAGAAGAACTCCATTTACAAATATATATCTTCCTAAGCCCCAGTCTAGCAGGTACAGGAAATTACTGAGCCAAGCAGCTCTCTTTCTACTCTCATTCTTTACGTTTTGAAGTCTGAAATCCTCACCAGTACAGAGATGCTAAAGAAAACAAGACCAGACTGAAGACGACACAGAATGACGAAACCCAGAGCTAGGGAGCAGGTGTGGCCCTCTCACGCCCTTCTCACCTGGGTATCAACTGGCACAATATTTGGGGGAAAACAATTTGGTAAAATTTACCAAAATTTAAAACCCAGTCCTCTGAACCAACGGTTCAACTTTTAGCAATACTAGCACATAAATACCCAGAGAGATATCTGTTTGAAGGTGTCCGTTCCTGCCTTATTTATAATAGCAAAAAAGCAAACAAATGTATAAAACAACCAAATGCTCATCAAAAAGAAGACCGGAATGAATGAATGCATTAAATCATTTAACAGAATGCTAGGCAACTGTAGGAAGATAAAAGGTGGGGAGAAGAGTGGGAGAGCTGAACACACGGATATGGAAAGGCAAGCCTGTTACCCTGCCAAGTGGGAAAAACACAGAGCTTACAACTGTGTGAAGATCTCACAAAACATATGATAAAGAATCACATAAACACACAGTGTAAATAGGCATAAATAAATAATATAAAACCGATAGGCTAAACATTATCCTTAGCGTTTAGTGATTATAGCAGAATGTCGGAAGGCAGGGCCCTGGAACCTGTATTTATTAATACAAAACCCAGGTTTAGAAGCCATTTACCCCATTTTTGCCTAAAACAAAAATAAAAACAAAAACAACTGACATATATGCTACCTGTAAATAAAGGAATATAGAACCACCGAAAAAAGTCTGGAAGCAACTAATAAAACTGTTGTATTAGTTGCTTCCAAGGAACTAGGATAGAGCAAATGGAAAGCCATTAAGTTTCTACTGCGTCCACCCCTGCACTGCTGGTACTCCTTGCGGTGCCCTGCGCGTCTCAGGGCAGGCTGGGGAGGCTCACATGCTCGCATGAGTTCATAGACCTTCTCTGGACAGCCTTCTGGACGCTCCATGCGATAGTCTTTCTCCAGCAGCTCATAGACCTGGGATAGGTCAATACCTGGGTATGGTGACATGCCGTAAGTAGCAATTTCCCAAAGCAATACTCCAAATGCTAAAAGAAAAAAGAAAAGGTGGCTCAAGATGTGCAGGATTTAACTACGTTGTAACTGAAATCATTTACCTATCCAGTAGGCACCAGAAATTACGCCCTCAAAAGCACCCCAGGCACTGACATTTTACCAGGCTCTTAGTTACCAACAGTACAAGACAAAACAGGACAGTGACGTTTTCAGTTTACTCTCTAAACAGACTAAAACAATCAAGAAAAGGACTGGATTATCAGCCTCTTGGGGGGGGCTTTCAGGTAATGTGACTATCTCACTGATACCTTGTGGAAGGAACCTAGGGCTAAAAGTCAGGTGATCACAGTCCCATTCATAGCTCTGTGACAACCAGCTACTGGCCACCACTCGTTTTCAGGTGTACAAGATTATCTCCAAGGCTCCTTCCAACTCTAAAAAGCTCATAAAAATCTTATGAGGTCTTTGAAATTCCAGATTATGGCCCTGAAACGTCATTTCTCATTAAAGGAACCAGAACTCCTCAAAGAACCAGTCAGGGGCAGAGAAAGAAACTGGAGTATCTTGCGATTTCAGAGCATGGATGTCACGCAAGACCACAAGGGCAAAGTCAAAAGCCTAGGAGCTAATTTCAAGTTCCTACTGCCCACAGGTGAGACAATCTGGGTATCAACAAGGAAAATAACTTCAGTGGATTAAAACATACTAAATACATTTAAATCTTAGAGTTCATAATAATACCATAAAAGACAAGCAAAAACAAAAAAACCTAATTTGTCTCAATTGAAGAGTATCATCTCTTTTGACTGCAGAGAGCTCAGAAACGAAATGTGTCTACAGGCATTATTTGCACCAAAGGAATATCTAGTTTGAATGCTTACAGGTGTTGTTCACATTCAAAATTTAAAGAAACCAAATAGTTATTTCAAAAACTGGTAAATAAAGGTAGAGAAGCAGAGAATTTATCCTGCTTTTTCTATATGAATAGGCCCACTATGCAATCAAACATAAGAAGGGCAGTTTCCTTTTATAGAAGTATTATCCACTGATAATCAGGAACGGAAGAATTAGAGAAGTTCCATCTGGCAACCCCTAGTGAACTATTAGATCTAGGCCCTGGATATTAATAACTGCTAAAAAAAAAAAAAGTCACAAAAAAGAAAATCAAGCATTGTGTATCCTCTGATGGAAGAGCATCCTCCTCTGACACACGCTTACTAAGAGGAAGAAAACTCAAACCTGAATGTGCTCAAACTACCTGGATCAACTACCCACTTCCTAGAAATACTGAAGCCCGAGGAACATCCTAAATCACACTGTGGACACAGTGAGCAAAACCCAGATGTGGGGAACCGTAAGGGACAGACGATGAAGTTTCTTCAGTAAACAGAGACACGGGGAAGGAGCTTGCAGATGAAAAGAGACTTGAGGGACAGAGTGACTGGCGCACTGGTGGCCATATTTGGGCCTCAGTTCAAACACTGTAAAAACAAGAGAGAGTGTGATTTTCATAGTTCAACCCAAAGTCTGACAGTGGATATCTGAAAATATGAGAAGTAACTGCCAATGTTGGGGGTAACAACATGACTATGCTAATAAAAAAGTCCGTCTTTAAGAGACTTATACTGAAACAGTTCCCCAAACTATTATGCAAAATGATATGATGTCTGGGAATTGCTTCAAAGTAGTTAAGGGAGGCGCCTGGGTGGGGTCCAGAGGAAGCAAGGGTGGCATCGAGGACACGTCACCAAAGCAGGGCCATGAGCTTGGGTGGGAGTGTTGATACAGGACCCTATCTTCAGCATAGGCTTACAATCTGTCGTAAGAAAAATTTCCTTAAAAAAAAAAAAAAATCACACTTCTATAATACATCCTGCACAGGGAAAGGTTCTAGGCACCTATAGGCTCAGCCAAGCAAATCGAAAATCCAAGCAGATTATGTCTTAGAATAAGGACATAATAATGGTAAATTAAAAAAAAATTATCCTGGATTATTTAAGAGGAAAAGTTTCACTTTTACTTCATTTTGAAAAGAAAGTGTGAGAAAGGATTTTAAAATGAGAGCGGAAGAAACGAAATAAGAAAAAGAATTAAGTAATGAAGAGAAGAGAAAAGGAAGAACAAGAAAGACACAGTAAAAAGCCAGGAGAAAAGCAAAGAAGACTCTTGCCATGGGCGTGGGGCCCCCGTGCAGCAGCAGCGCCCTTACCCCAGACATCAGACTTGATAGAGAACTTGTTGTAGGCCAGGCTTTCAGGCGCCGTCCATTTGATCGGGAACTTGGCTCCGGCATGGGCTGTGTAAGTGTCCCCTGTCATTAGCCTGCTCAGACCAAAATCAGCCACTTTCACCAAGTGGTTCTCACCTACCAGGCAGTTTCGGGCAGCAAGATCTCTGAGAAAGGAAAAAATTCACCCATGAGAGCTCCTGGCCAACTTTCAAACCTATTGTGGCTGAGCAAGGGCGTGACACTGACCATGGGAGGGTCGCCCCCTTGGAGGTTATGTAACATCCCGCTGGGAAGTGGCATACTGTGAGCGCCCACCACAGGGACAGGCTGCAGAGGCTGGCATTGGGATCAGGCTCCCAGCCCGTGACCCAGAGCAAGTTAATTAGCTTGGGTCTCAGTTACCTCATCCGTAAAATGAAGACGATAGTAACAGTGCCTGCCTCTTCGGGTTGTTGTGAGTGGTGATGAATTAATATGCAAAGTGCTTAGATCCAGGCATTGAGAAGAGCGAGTGTGAAGTCACTGCTCCTCTGTGCCAGGGAGAAGGATAAACACTCAGCCCAGTCCTCAGTCACAAGAAGCTTGTATCACAGCGAGTCTCTGCTTGTCTTATCCAGACTTGACAGGAAAAAATAAAATAAAGCCCGTGGCATTGTTTTTTTTTTTTTTTTTTTTGCAGTTTTTTTTTTTTTGTTGGGGCCAGGTTTTTACCCACCACCCACGGTATATGGGGCCCGCAACACCCTACGCCTTGAGCCACCGGCACCC
>CAUYRH010183301.1:0-17363 GCA_963574655.1 Perodicticus potto
CCTGTAGTCCCAGCTACTTGGGAGGCAGAGGCAAGAGACTCGCTTGAGCCCAGGAATTGGAGGTTGCTGTGAGCTGTGATGCCACTGCACTCTATCCAGGGTGACAGCTTGAGGCTCTGTCTCAAAAAAAAAAAAAAAAATATCTTCCGGGAGAAATAACTAAAATGGTTTTATTCTCTACCTGCTCTCCTAGTTGCTTACTGAATACTAGGGACCCTGTCATGGTGAAATCCAATAAAAATTCCACCCATAGTGGAATCCCAGGGCATCATTCTTTCCTTTTATTTGGAATATAAAAGAAAGTTTTCCTCTTATTGCTTTGGGAAGATATTTGCCTCAGAGAAAGAGCCACTGGCAGTAGATTTGCATAGATTATTCATTCTCCCTTAACATAGATATGCAAATATATTCTGGCTCAGTGACCTCAAGCTGCCTTACCTAAGAATAACAGTCTTGCTACTTTAGTACTCTTTGTTTATAAAATTTTTAAATATAAATAGGCCAGGCTCTGTAGCTCAGGTCTGTAATCCTAACACTCCAGGGAGCTGAGGCAGGCATATTGCTTGAGCTAATAAGTTGGAGACTAGCCTGAACAAGAATGAACCACCCCCCCCCCTTACTTCTAAAAATGGAAAAATTAGGTAAGAGGATTGCACGAGCCCAGGAGTTTGAGGTTGCTGTGAGATATGATGCTGAGACACTACCCAGGTTGACAAAGTGAGGCTCTGTCTCAAAAAAAATAAAAATAAAAAAAAGATTTGACCTTGAGATGTAATTTCTGGCTGGGTGATATAATATATCATATCTCACAGCCAAAGATTTGACCTTGAGATATAATTTCTGGGTGGCTTACACCTGTAATCCTAGCACTCTGGGAGGCAGAGATGGATGACTTGAGCTCAGGAGTTCGAGACTAGCCTAAGCAAGAGTGAGACCCCACCATCTCTAAACAAAAAATAAAAATTACAGGGCAGAGCCTGTGGTTCAGAGTGTAGAGCGCCAGTCCTATAAACCGAAGGTGGTGAGTTTGAACCTGGCCCCCAGCCAAAACTGCAACAACAACAATAAAATAAAATTTAAAAAAGAATAAAAATTAAAAATAAAAATTAATACAATATAAATAAATAAAATAAGAAATTGTAAAGTATCATTATATGAGTTGGTGTGTGGTGGCTCATACCTGTAATCCTAGCCCTCTGGGAGGGGGCTGAGGCAGGAGGATCACTTGAGCTTGGGAGTTCAAGATTCAAGACCAGCCTGAGCAAGAGTGAGAACCCATCTCTACTAAAAGAAAAATTAGCTGGGCATCCTGGAGTGCAAAGGATCCAGAGTAGCATCCCTGCTACTCTGGAAACTGAGGCAGGAAGATCGCTTGAACTCAGATTGCGAGGGTTGCTATGAGCTAGGCTGATGTCACAGCACTAATCATTATATGACAAGATAAAGCTTCATGTGAGGATTGCAAAATAATCTCATATAATACACATTTTTTCCCAGTCCAGTTATTGAAGGATTTGTGAAAGTAAATTAACATTTATCATACTCAAACACAAGTATCCTTCTGTATCAAGATCTGTTTGCACTAGTGCAAAAGCACTGATTATTGTTTTTTTTTGGTTGTTTGTTTTGAGACAGAGTCTCACTATGTCACCCTCGGTAGAGTGCCATGCTATGTGAGCAATCCCTCTTGGAAGTCCTCTAGCCCCAGTCAAGACTTCAGATAAATGCAGCCCTTGTAGATGTCTTGCCTCATCAGAAGCTTTAAGCCAAATTGCCCAACTGAGCTGCTCCTGAATTCTTGACTCACAGAAACTGAGATAAGAAAATATTTGTTGGGAGGGAAGCTCCTGTGGCTCAGTAGGTTGGGTTCCGGCCTCATATACTGAGGGTGGCGGGTTCAAACCTGGCCCTGGCCAAACTGCAACAACAACAACAAAAAATAGCCAGGCACTGTAGTGGTGCCTGTAGTCCCAGCTACTTGGGAGGCTGAGGCAAGAGAATCGCCTAAGCCCAGGAGTTGGAGGTTGCTGTGAGTTGTGTGACGTCACGGCACTCTACCAAGGGCAATAAAGTGAGACTCTGTCTCTACAAAAAAAAAAAAGAAAGAAAATATTTGTTGGGGACTGGACATGGTGGCTCATGCCTATAATCCTGGCACTCTGGGAAGCTACGGAGAATGGATTGCCCAGGAGTTGGAGGCCAGCCTGAGCAAGAGTGAGACCCTGTCTCTACTAAAAATAGAAAAATTAGTTGCACAAGGTGGTGGATGCCTGTGGTCCCAGTTACTTGGGAGGCTGAAGCAAGAGAATCGCTTGAGCACAGGAGTTTGAAGTTGCTATGAGCTATGCCACCAGGACACTCTAGCCTCAGGCAACAGACTCGGTCTCAAAAAAAAGACAGAAAATATTTGTCTTTAAATTGTTCCATAGCAATAGATAACTCATATAAAATCTATATCCAGGCACTCCCTGGGTTATGAACAAGATAATTTATATAGGTTTATTTATTTATTTATTTTTTGAGTTAGAGTCTCACTATGTTGCCTTCGGTAGAGTGCCGTGGACGTGAGCCCAAGACTTCGAGGTTGCTGTGAGTTGGCTGATGCCGGCACACACTAGCCTGCGCAAGAAAGTAACATTCTGTAGAAGAAGAAGGAGAAGAAGTAGTAGTAGTCAGGTAAGCATTCTTATTTGATTATTAAGAGTATGTCCACACCTGCTGTGCTTAACAATCCTCTCTCTCCATCTCACCCTGAATTGGCAGCCCAGATGCTGAAGGGCCCAAACCTTGCTTTCTATTTATTTTCCCATCGGTTAATTTTCATGTTAAAAGTCAATACAGTCCCTTATCTATTATTATTTTTGCAAACCCAGAATGGCTTTTACAATGTCTCAAAAGAAAACAGAACCTCCCAAAAGAAAAATTACAGATGAAGGAACAATGTCCAATGAAAAAGTGACAGATGACTACTTTTTTTGTCAAGGCAAATAGTAAGGCAGTCTGCTTAATTTGTAGAAAATTTGTGCAAGTTTTCAAAGAATATAATTTGAAAAGGCATTACGTGCCAAAACATGCTGCCAGATTTGATACATATGAAGGATTGTGTCAGAAGGTAAAATAGCAGAACTGAAAAGTCTGTGTTATCAACAAAAAATTTTCTAAAAAGTTACAACTCTGATAAATTCCATTGCAAAAGCTAGATATGTAGTAGCATATTTAATAGCAAAAACCCCCCAAAACAAAAAAAAATTTTTACTGATGGTGAGTTTATTAGGCAATGTATGGAAAGGATGGCAGATAGAATTTGCCCTGAAAAAAGGGAGATATTTCTAAAATCAGTTCGTCTCATCAGATTACAGTCAGGAGATGGAAGACATTGGAAAATCTATCAAAAGAAGTTTGGAGGGTGGTGCCTGTGGCTCATCGAGTAGGGCGCCAGCCCTACATACCGAAGGTGGCGGGTTCAAACCTGGCCTCGGCCAAATTGCAAAACGGAAAAATAGCCAGGCGTTGTGGTGGGCGCCTGTAGTTCCATCTACTCGGGAGGCTGAGGCAAGAGAATCACCTAAGCCCAAGAGCTGGAGGTTGCTGTGAGCTGTGTGACACCACGGCTTGCTACTGAGGACGATAAAGTGAGACTCTGTCTCTACAACAACAACAAAAAAAAAGTTTGGAGAGTAAGAGTGCTAATTTTAAATTTTATGCTTTGGCGATGGATGACATAACTGATGCTACAAATACGGCTCAACTCACCACTTTTATTTATTTTATCTTCGGTTTTTTTTTTTGAGACAGAGCCTTAAGCTGTTACCTTGGGTAGAGTGCTGTGGTATCACAGCTAATAGCAACCTCCAACTCCTGGGCTCAAGCAATTCTCCTGCCTCAGCCTCCCAGGTAGCTGGGGCTACAGGCGCCTGCCACAACGCCCGGCTATTTTTTGGTTGCAGCCATCATTGTTTTTTGGCAGGCCTGGGCTGGATTTGAACCCGCCAGCTCAGGTGTATGTGGCTGGCGCCTTAGCCACTTGAGCCTCAGGCACGGAGTCAACTCACCACTTTTATTAGAGGTATTGATGATGAAGATAATGTCATTAAAGAAATGGCTTCTTTAGTTCCATTAAAAGACAAAGCTAAATCAAGAGATTTATACAAGCAGTACAAAATACGTAAAATTGATTTTCTATGTCCATTGTCAACATATCTAGTATAGCTACTGATAGTGCCCCAGTGATGGTAGGTGAGAGAGACAGACTTGTAAAATTAATGGAAGACAATGCAATTGCTGCCCCAAAACTCACCTTTGATGAAGTATCATTGCATAGTACGTTAGAGAAATTTTATGTGCAAAAGCTTTAAAAACAGCTGGGTGTGGTGGCTCTTGCCCGTAATCCTAGCTCTGTAGGAAGATGAATCAGGTGGATTGCTTGAGACCAGTCTGAGCAAGAGTGAGACCCTGTTTCTACTAAAAACTAGCTAGGCCAGGTGGCCTTTACCTATAGTCCCAGCTACTTGGGAGACCAAGTCAAGAGGATCACCTGAGCCCAAAAGTTTGAGGTTACTGTGAGCTATGATGATGCCATGGCACTCTACCCAGGGTGAGGGAATAAGAGCCTCTGTCTCAAAAAAAAAAAAAAAGCTTTAACAACAGATAATGCCATGCAAATCGTCAAGGCTGTGAATTTCATAAGGACCAAGTGATTGAATCATTGCCAATTCCACGAATTCCTTAAAAGTATGTGTGTTGATGCTGATTATGGAGACATTTACTTACAGAAGTAAAGATGCCTAAGTTGAAACCAAATGTTGATAAGATACAATTTGTGACATGTTATCAAGTTGTTTATGGTATCAAGAACCAAATATGACCCAGAACTTGATGATGAAAACTGGCTTACAGATTTAGCATCTTTAGTAGATTTAACCGCTCCTTTACATTAAACATGAGTCTTCAAGGTGAAAATCAATTTATCAATACAATGTTTCAAACTGTAACAGTGTTCAAAATGAAACTGAAATTATGGAAAGCTCCAATTAAGGCAAACAATTTTATGCGTTTTGACACGTTGGCTAAACACAGTCTGGTGAACAGCGAAAAATATGCAGCCTTGCCTTTAGATTTGATACAAGAATTTGAAAACAGATCTCAATATTTCTTGGAAAATAATATTTTGGTGTGACTCCATTTTCAGTGGACATAGATATGTTACCTGCCAATTTTCTAACGGAATCCACAGAGCTGTGATCTGACATTCAACTTAAAAACAAATTTGATCATGTCTCTTTGTTGGACTTTTATAGGTCCTATCTTCCCAGAGACAAATATCTCTTGTTTCACAATCATGGCTTATTTAAGTCATCATTTTTGGGTAGTGCCTACATTTGTGAGCAGTTATTTTCAAGAATGAAACATGTTAAGAGCAAAATTAAAACCAAAATACCTGATGAGCACCTTGAGAACTCACTGAGAATAAGAACTACTTCCAATGAACCGGATACTCATGCATTCATTAGTTTAAGTACAGTGTCAAATATCCCATTAGTTTTATGTTGCCCACTTCTTTTACTTCTATAATAAAAAATTATAGAAATAGGGCGGCACCTGTGGCTCAAGGAGTACGGTGCCAGCCCCATATACTGGGGATGGCGGGTTCAAGCCTGGCCTCAGCCAAAACTGCAAAAAAAAAAAAAAGAAAGAAAAAAATATATATATATAAAAGTAAAGACATTGTATTATTGATATATGTATATTACCAGAAAAAGAGGGTCTGGCCGCCTGTTATTGTCAGCCAATATGTAGAGATGAGGGTAGGTCCACCAAACTTTATTTGTTAGAAGAGTGGGATTCAGGAGAACAGTGAGAGTAGTCTTAGTTTATTATTTTTAAAATTATAGTTTTATAGGGCGGCACCTGTGGCTCATTGAGTAGGGCGCTGGCCCCATATACCGAAGGTGGCGGGTCTTAGCAGACGACTTGAAAACTTCAGTGAAAATATTAGTATTGACTAGTATCAATATTAGTATTGACTAATATTAATATCATGTGTCTAATAATTGCAACTGTGATTTTAGGTCTAATAACATACAATTTTTGTAATAATCCTAGGGTTATAAGTAACATGTTGACATTTGACAGTGCTTTGGACATTGAAGTCTGCGTGATAATAGCTCACTTTTTCTCTGTATTCTTTTTTTTTTTTGTAGAGACAGAGTCTCACTGTATTGCCCTCTGTAGAGTGCTGTGGCGTCACACAGCTCACAGCAACCTCCAACTCCTGGGCTTAGGCAATTCTCTTGCCTCGCCTCCCGAGTAGCTGGGACTACAGGCGCCCACCACAACGCCTGGCTATTTTTATTGTTTTTTTGCAGTGCAGCCAGGCCAAGTTTGAACCCGCCATCTTCGGTATATGGGGTCGGCGCCCTACTCGCTGAGCCACAGGCGCCGCCCTTTTCTCTGTATCCTTCACGCAGGTGGAGTGGGTGTTATGCTATAAATAAGACGCTTAGGCTTGGCGCCTGTGGTTCAACCGGCTAAGGCGCCAGCCACGTACACCTGAGCTGGCGGGTTTGAATCCAGCCCAGGCCCGCCAAACAACAGTGACCGCTGCAACCAAAAAATGGCCGGGCGTTGTGGCGGGCGCCTGTGGTCCCAGCTACTTGGGAGGTGGAGGAAAGAGACTCGCTTGAGCCCAGGAATTGGAGGTTGCTGTGAGCTGTGATGCCACGGCACTCTATCCAGGGTGACAGCTTGAGGCTCTGTCTCAAAAAAAAAAAAAAAAAAAAAAGACGCTTAAAAGTCTTCTGGTTTTCCTGCTAGCATAGGCATCAATTTCATGTTCTGAAAAGCTCCTTATGTGGTGGATTTTAGGCTCCCTGTCCTGCCTTATTGTTTGAGTTCTTTTATTTCTGCCTGATGGCTGACCAGTTAATAAATCTAGAATGAAAACTTTATTTTTTAACTTTCAGCCCTGGTGTTACTTTAGACAACTTCATCTCATTGTTCAAGTCTTTCTGAGAAGCTATCTGGCTATCTCACTCCTCACCCTCAGTCTTACTGTTTTCCATGTCCCTTGGTCTCTTCTCCCATAGCACACCCTTTTGTTCCCTTAAAGAAATATAAAACAGGCTCGGCGACTGTGGCTCAAAGGGCTAAGGCGCCAGCCATGTACACCTGAGCTGGCGGGTTTGAATCCAGCCCGGCCCGCCAAACAACAATGACGGCTGCAACCAAAGAAAAATGGCCGGGCGTTGTGGTGGGCGCCTGTAGTCCCAGCTACTTGGGAGGCAGAGGCAGGAGACTCGCTTGAGCCCAGAGGTTGCTGTGAGCTGTGATGCCCCGGCACTCTATCCAGGGTGACAGCTTGAGGCTCTGTCTAAAAAAAAAAAAAAAAAAATATATATATATATATATATATATATCTATATATATAAAAAACATATGTCATGTCACTCTACAATAGCTTATTTCCTGTGAGTCTTCTGAGACTGTAAGCTCTACAAAAATGAATTCCATGCTTTATGTCATTTTAAAAATTCACATGTCTAGTATAGCAGCTAATACCATAGTTCCCTGTTGTTAAGAAATTTCAATGAATGTGGAATGACTATTGAAAATTACAAGGTTCAACCTTTGGGGAAAGGAATTATACCAAGGACGCGTCTTTAAAAATTTACCATAAAGCTCCATTGCTTTGACCTCCTAAACCTAAAGCAGGGTAAGCTAACAGTATTTACTGAAATATAAATAACTGTGGGAAGGACAAGATAATTAGGCCCGACTTTAATACTGACAGTTCATCCAATTAACTCCTCATAAAGGTTCTCTGGCAGTAGTTCTCAATTTGTTCCTGGGGAGTGGGGATAGGGTGGAGATGACAGTCCTATCACTGAGGACCTTAGGGCAACACAATCTCTAAGGATACCTGGAAAGTGTACTTGGAACACAAAGGACCGATGATGAGGCGTAGTCAAATCTATTTGTCTTGCGGATTTTGCATATCGTGGAGGATACCCAGATGCAGGCAGCAGGACTCTTACATCTTTCTGGTTCCTAAAACTAAAAAAAATTACATTCTTCGTGAGTGTGGGTGTCTGTAGAAGATCGTTTGTTATTACTCTTAAAACAGCAACTGCTCTTGTTCTAGTCTTACAGATGGGGACAGACTAAGGCGACCCCGCACTCGTCTTCAGCGAGGTCACACCCTGGCTCAGCCCAGCTAGGGACAGCCTTCAGTGTGCTGGGTGTAGTCAGATTGTAGATCACTCGGCAGCCTGGAGGAGTACAGTCACCGGTCAGCTTACAGTCTTCTTTTAATCAGCGGAGCAGGAGTTTCCGAACTCGCGGGAGTGGAGGCCTGCGGGGTGTGGCTGGAACGCCCGCATTCCTCCCCTCCTCCCGCAGGCCGACGGTGCGGGGGAGGGGCGAGCTGCAGGAAGCTGAGTCGGCGCAGGCGACCGGTCTGCGCTGCGGCCCCGAAGGCCACCAGCACGTGGACGCGAACCCTCCTCGCGTTATCTGGTAGGATTATCACAAAACAAGCAAAGGCAAGGCCACCTTCACAAACCTTTCTAAAAGGACGTCCAGGTTTTTTTAACTACAGTTTTACAGAGGTCACGTCCATTCATGCTTACTAATCTCTCATCTGTAAAATGGGGATAAAAGAAAAATTACAACAAATGTATTTTTTTCTTTTTTTAAAAAAAGGAACCTAGCGTGACCATGCAGTGTTCATTTCCTGTGGATAGTGGAGAGGAACTAAGCAACTGGGCTTTGTTGACTTTATTCCGGCCCAATACAAAGACAGACCCAATACAACAAATGTTTCCCATTGTTCTGGGCCTTGTAAAGAGTCATTTCTCTTCAAAGAAAGAATCCCCTTTGTGCACTCCCTGGCTCGGCAGGCGAGGGCTTACGAAGGGAAAGCGCTCTCGAGCTGTTTTCCCAGTTAGAGACATTGTTCTGGAAAGCAGGCTGGGTTGCCATGGCTACGGCTCCCTGCGGCCTCGCCCTGCCCCTTCCCACCCCCACCCGCCCGCGCTGCCTGCCGCTGCCAGCCCAGCCGAGTTTCAGATGTTCCTCCCCGCACAGCGCGGAAATGGCAGGGAAATTCCAAACTGTTATTTCCCAGATGTCCTCTGATGCCCAGAGACAGGAAAAAAAAAAAAAAAAAATCCCTCGTCAGTTACTGCATTGTCCTTGAAAAAACAGCCATTAGATTGAAAGCTTGTTGAAGGCAGGAACCAACAGTGTTCTCATAGCCGAAACAATTCTTCCTTTCTTACTGTGACCAGCTTCCCCAGCCAAAGTAGGCTGACACTTAGTAGGCTCTGAAAGAATTTATAAGCACTTGCCAGTGAGGCGACGGCATTGACTCAAGTTAAATGCAGGGACTTCGCAGCCAAGAATGTTTGCCTGCCACGTTATAAACGTGTGACTTTGGTAAAATACCTACTTTTTACAAACTTCATTTTCCTGATCTCTGAAATGGGAACAATAATACCTTAGAAATACACGGATAAGGCGCTCGGCGCCTGTGGCTCAAGTGGCTAAGGCTCCAGCCACGTACACCTGAGCTGGCGGGTTCGCATCCAGCCCGGTCCGCTAAACAACGACGGCTGCAACCAAAAAATAGCCGCCGTTTGTGGCGGGCGCCTGTAGTCCCAGCTACGTGGGAGGCAGAGGCAGGAGACTCGCTTGAGTCCAGGAATTGGAGGTTGCTGTGAGCTGTGAGCCACTACGCTCTATCCAGGGTGCCAGCTTGAGACTCTGTCTCAAAAAAAAAAAAAAGAAAAGAAAGAAATACACGGATAAGATGTTTTAAGATACAAAACACTTGGTACGTGTCTGATTTATAGAGAGCTCCCAGTGCTGTGCCTGTGATGATGACTGTTACTGTAAGGATGTAGTCTGCTGCCGTCTTCACAGGGGTGGATGCATTGTTTCCTATCGAAAAAGAAAGAAACCCAAAGCAACAAAAAACCTTCCAGCAGAGTCCATAGCAGCCCAGAGTCTTAACAGTTATGAATGTAGAAGTGCTTCGTAAGTTATTTATTTGTGTAATGAGCATGAAATGGAATATGCCAGCAAGTTCTGTGTATGCTGGATTTTCGTACATAAATAATGCAAAATGGCTTGTGTTCCAATTGTGTATCGTTGTACCTATGGAACAAAGAAGAAACTGGCCTTTTTTTTTTTTTTTTTTTTACATCTTTGACCTTGATTTTCCCCTCTCCACTCCCCCAATTTCTTAAGGGTATTTCTGGAACCCATGGCCCATTTATAACTGAGCCTGTGTCTGTGAGATCTGTAAGTTCCTTGGGGCACCACCACCCACAGCTCACTTCCCCTCACTGAACCCTTATGGGAGAGGTAATTTACACACACATTCTCCATCCCACCAGGCAGACCTGCGCTTTTACTTTCGGGAAGCCTTTGGGGGTTTTTCACGGGGGAAGGGATGCTAGTCCTGGAAGGTTCTGAGCTGAACTTGGCCGCAGGATGTGCACACCCTCGACAGCTGCGGACGACAGTTTAGACTAGACTTTGGTTAGAGGAGCCACTTCAGGGTGGAAACGATCAGATGTTAGGAGGTTCTGGTACTTGGGGGAGGGGAGCCAGGGGACAATTATTTTTCCAGTGTTACCTAATACTGCTGTGTCTTTTAGTTTAGAAGGTGTGTACAGCTTGTAGTTTTGGACACAGATGAAAAGAGTATGTTGACAATATTGAGTAGGCAAATTGTCATCTAAGGCATAGGGCTTAAGAAGGACTGATAATTAGGATACAAATGACAATTGTATGTAGGGCACTCCCACAACAGCTGTGTGCAGTGTACTTTGAGGCTGTGCAATAATGCAGCAAAGGTGTTGGGAAGGTGGTGTGAACTGCAGGGTGTGAAGTGCTGTTCCCTCTTCTTGAGACCCTCTTACACATCCCCCTCCCCCCACGCACACACATTAAACTACTCATTAAACTACCAGAGTTACACAATCCTCCCCTCCCCCAACACTGCAGCTAGCTTTCTCTGAAAACTGATACCCTGAGGCCCTCTTTCCCTTACCAGCCACAATTA
The DNA here is from genome assembly GCA_963574655.1 of Perodicticus potto. NCBI lineage: Eukaryota > Metazoa > Chordata > Mammalia > Primates > Lorisidae > Perodicticus > Perodicticus potto. Next base: position 11,069 of record CAUYRH010183301.1, read on the forward strand.
CGAGCAGTAAGACAGAAAGTACGGACTGGATCATGGTACAGAAACAGTGCTCTGTAATTTCTCTTTCTATAACAGGCCACAGTTCCGGCTCCAGGCCTTATATTTTATGTGACTTTGCTACTCTAGGAAACAGCTTTAGGCTCCAACGAGTCCAGGCCAAATCCAGTTCTTTCTGTGAGATCCATTTTGTATTTTCTGTTTCACCCTAGTGAAGTCTCAGCCAAGGCTGTTGTTCTCAATCCAGCTCAGAAACTGGCTCAAACCGCCCTGAACTGGATTTGGTGGCTGTTGAGACACAGTTTCTGACTCTTTGTTAGGGCGGATCCGGCCTCATTCGAGCTTCAGTTTCCCTCCCGCCTGTTTTCCCAGAGTCACCAACAGCAATTCCCCTCCCCCCCTCTACAGTTTGGTTTTTTTTTTGTTTTTTTTTTTTAATCCTTCCCTGGGCCAAGACCCCAAGAAGTAGATTAAATTCTTTAATTAAAAAAATGGATTTAGATTGTAAACCTTCAGCTTTTATTACATTAAGGTCTGCTTTTCTCAAAGTTGTTATCTAACCAATTGACATGGTGCCCTTAAAATCTTGGCTGTTAGTCTAACCTAGAAATTTTCATTCTGGATGGAAATAACTTAAATTTCCTATCAAAGACTGAGGAGTTTTGGTGGAGCACATTGTTCATTTCCGTTTTGTAACCATATTTAAATTAAAATAATTTATTTGCTGAGAAATGAAAAACAATAATATGCAAATAACTTTTTAAACAGTCATCCATGCTGGCTATCCATTGCAATTGTGCAATTCCTAGAGAAAGAGCTAAAGAACTGGGATGTTTTTGGTTTTCGAACATGTAATTTTAACACTGGATCAGCTTCTGTGAATTGTGTAGTGAAGAATGCTGTTTGGGGAATGCGTAGGGACCATTCCTAACATAATGCAGGTGGAAACAAAACTGGGAGTGTAACGGAATGGGGAAGATAGAACAGCGCTGAGCTTTTGTTCTTTTTATATAAAATTTAAGCATTTCTTATGTTTTGGAACTACATAGAGGCGATGGTTGCATAACATTGTGACTGTAGTAAATGCCACTAAATTGTACACTTTAACATGGCTAATTTTATGTTATGTGAATCTTACCCCAATAAAGGATTTCTTTTCAAGAATTTCTCATTTTCTTTTGTGTGTGTGTTTTTTTCTTACCAGGGAAGAGACGTTTAGATCTGAGCAACCATAATCTGGGTGTGGTTTCATCTGGAGCTCCACGACTCTCTGGTCTCCCCCTGCTGGCCAATGTAAGCAACATGTCACTATGTCGGAAGGCCTTTTGAGAATATCTCAAATTTATGTCGAAGGACAAAGGACAAATACGAAGCTGCTTTGCTAAGACTCTTTATCTATACCGGGTTTATATGCATTTTGGTTTTCTTTTTCTTTCTGTTTTATATGCATTTTGTGTTAACTCACGTGCATGGTACTGAAAGAATATCACAGGTGCAGGGGATGAATGAAAAATTATTGACTTAAAATTCACCCCCTAATCTAAAAACAGAAACAAAAACGTTGTCATCTCTCCTGGGTTTAAAACTAGAGTGAAATTGCTCATTTAACTGCTTAGTTTCAGTAGAGCAGAAAGCTCTGGAAAAAAGCCAATTACAACAGTCGATCTGGAAAAGCTATTTTTGTATGCAGGAGGGGAGGGGTTGGCTTTGTCTTCGGAGTCAGTACTCAGATGCGAGTGCAGGTTTGGGCTAAGGTAATCTTCAAAATGTATGTTAAAAAGATGTGACCCTATCATTGAAATTGCTTTTATGAGATTTAGGAATCACAAATTATTATTGTGGGAAAGCACAGAGTATATGTTAGATAGGATTTTCCAAAACGTTGAGTATCAGAGGGTATTTAAAATGTTTGGAGGTCGGCCAGATGTGGTGGTAGCACCTGTACTCCTGGCCACTTGAGAGGCTGATTGCTTAAACCCAGCAGCTGGGGATTATGGTGAGCTACCATGATGCCACTGTACTTCTGCCTGGGCAAGACCTTGTCTTAAAAAAAAAAAAAAAGAGGAGTGGAGGGCAAGTAATCCAGATTGGCCCGTGGATGCTTAGAGCTGCTCTTACTTTTGGACCTTCATATCTTCTATTCCACATGCTTAAAATCTTTTCCAGACCAACCCCATCTGGAGACTCCAGCTCCTCCTAGACTCTGGTCAAGCCTTGCATTTGTCAGAAGCCTTCCTGAACACTTGGCAAACTGGATTCCTTACTCCCTGGTGTCTTCTTTTTCTTTTTTTTTGTAGAGACGGAGTCTCACTTTATCGCCCTCAGTAGAGTGCTGTGGTGTCACACAGCTCACAGCAACCTCCAATTCCTGGGCTTAGGCGATTCTCTTGCCTCAGCCTCCCGAGTAGCTGGGACCACAGGCATCCTCCACAACGCCTGGCTATTTTTTTGTTGCAGTTTGGCTGGGGCCGGGTTCGAACCTGCTACCCTTGGTATATGGGGCCTATCCACTGAGCCACAGGTGCTTCCCCCTCGTGGTGTCTTTTTATAAGCATCCTCTTATTTTCCTGTTGTAGTTTAGGGAGTCCCTGGGTTATGAATGAGATAGGTTCTGTAGATTTGTTTGTAAGTTGAATTTGTATGCAAGTTGAAACAGGCACATCTACCTATTCCCCGTAATAGCCTCTACTCGTAAGAACAAGTGTGTAAATCAAAACTCAGGAACTGCTTGTGCCGTTACAGTTTACAATTTCAGTAGAACCTTTGTAAGTCGACCACCTAAGGGACTATAACAAACTGGCCAATATAAGGAACTAGCCCCACTGTACTAATGTGTACATGTGGTCATAGGGATCAGGGTGAACCTGTCTTTTTCCCTTGGTTGGTTCGCTGAAAGATCAACTCATAATTATGGTAGATTTTCTTTTTTTTTGTGAGACAGAGCCTCAAGCTTTCACCCTGGATAGAGTACTGTGGCATCTCAGCCTACAGCAACCTCCAATTCCTGGGCTCAAGTGAGTCTCCTGCCTCCGCCTCCCAAGTAGCTGGGACTACAGGCTCCCGCCACAATGCCCGGCCATATTTTGGTTGCAGCCGTCATTGTTGTTTGCCGGGCCCGAGCTGGATTCGAACCCGCCAGCTCAGGTGTATGTGGCTGGCACCTTAGCCCGTTGAGCCACAGGTGCCGAGCCACAGTTATGGTAGATTAGTAAGAAAAAGGTTTGGTTTGGTGCCCTTAACTCAGTGGTTAGGGCGCCAGCCACATGCACAGGGGCTGGCAGGTTCGAACCAGGCCCGGGCCTGCTAAACAACGACAACTAAAACAAAAAAATAGCCGGGTGTTGTGGCAAGCGCCTGTAATCCTAGCTACTTGGGTGGCTGAGGTAAGAGAACTGCTTAAGCCCAAGAGTTTGAGGTTGCTGTGAGCTATGATGCTATGGCACTCTACAAAGAGTGACATAGTGAGACTCTGTCTCAAAAAAAGAAAAAAAAATACATAAAAGAAAGTTTTATTTCCAAATACCATGTGCACAGAGGGAACCACAAGAATGATTAACCAATGTGGTGGTCAGAGACTTTTATAGATGCCTTTTAGAAGGGTGTGGAGAATGTGGAAAGTACAGGTGCAGCAAGTAGTTGCTGGGGGGAGGGGAGTTGTGTAGATGGGTGAAAACAGGTTGATTTGTTGGTTAACCTGAGAGACCTATATCTGTGCTTGAAATGACCGTGGGGCCAGGTCTATTAGCATGTAATAAGGAAGTCAGCAGCCCCTTTTGATTCTCAGTCAGGCTACTCAGGTTTTATGGAGATAGAAGAAAGGCCTCCTTTAATGCTTCCTGATCATGCATGGCCTTTCTTTTGAAATATTCTTTATTTATACCAAGGTGTCATATTTTGGGGCACAGTTTCCTTAGCTCCTTCGTTCTGCGTGTCTGGTCTATGAAAATTAGGTCAACTTAATGGGCAGCACCTGTGGCTCAGTGAGTAGGGTGCCAGCCCCATATACCGAGGGTGGCCGGTTCAACCCTGGCCTCGGGTCGAACTGCAACAGGAAAATAGCGGGGCGTTGTGGCGGGCGCCTGTACTCCCAGCTACTTGGGAGGCTGAGGCAGGAGAATCACCTAAGCCCAGGAACTGGAGGTTGCTATGAGCTATGTGATGCCACCGCACTCTACTGAGGGCGACAAAGTGAGGCTCTGTCTCTACAAAAAAGAAAATTATGTCAGTTTCAGAAGGTGGTCAATGTAGGGAGGTAGTCAACTATGGTCGTTCTACTGTATTTATTTTCTCCTATATTCTGACTCCCTCCACTAGCATTCTAAATTCCCTGAGGCCATGGCTGTTTGATCAAAACTGCAAAACCACCTCCTGGCATAGTGTCTGGTAAAAAATTAGCAAGGAACTACTCTTTGTTGTAATGGTCCCAGTCCGCTGTTTTTTGGACTCTTCTTTTTACTGTGTAGCTCTTTTAAGACTCCGCCTGTTTTCTTTTTCCCTCGGGAACTCCCAGTAACTGCTGATTTATTTTGAAGTTCCTCTTCCCATGACGAGAGCTACTGAGTAGAATTGAATCTTCACAGTTTCTTGCATTTCATTCTCTAAAAAAGAGATAGAATAGTACTATAAGTCTTACAGTCTGTGTTTTCTCATCTGTTGTACTTGATTTTACTCTGAAATGGGATTCCTCTAGGGTTTTGATTTCTGAATCTGGAGTTATCCACATGGTCTTCCTCTTCCACCCTTTATGAAAACTGTCCTATGCTGAAGGATAAAGAGCTTACCAATTCCTCCTTCAAAAAAGTCTCCTCTTTTTGACCAGAGACAGACTCATCCGGAGAGAGATTCAAACGCCCCAGAATTTCAAGTAGGCAATTTGCGTCTCTGAAAACCCACTGAGATGTCACTCAGGTACTGAACTTCAGCCCCATACAAGAATAGTCTTTTGAGAGCATTTGTTTACCTAGGCAAATTAGCTACTATTACACTGTCCTGAAAGCTGCTAGAGGTTAGAGTACTTTACAGATGTGGCTTTATTCTACATTCATTGGATGGTTTTAACTGATTGATAGTTGTATAACTGATAGAATTTCCCTGTCTAAAAAATGCTGTGACTTTGACTTATTTTTAATTAGCATAGGGTGATAAGTAGTTAAGAGACTGAATATGGAGATTAGAAAATCTTGCAGCTCTGAAGCCTGGGTTTTCTCATCTATTTTGTTTTTCGTCTATAAAAAGAAACAATCTGCAAAGTTGTAATTATCATTTTAATAGTATTTATAGAGAAATTACTATACTTTGTGCCAGTTACTGTTCTGTTATGTAGTACGTGTGGTATGTTTAAACAACATTGTGTATTTAAACATTTAATCCTTACCGCCACTCTCTGGGGAAACTACCATTGTTCCCACTTTACTGCTAGGGACATGAGATACAGAGAGGTTAGGTAACTTGCCCAACGTCACACAGCTAATTGATGGCAGAACACACACAAAGAGGCTGTTTGAATCTGTGCTTTTAGAACCTTAGTACCAGCTTGGCGCCTGTAGTACAGTGGTTACGGCGCCAGCAACATATACCGAGGGTGGCGGGTTCGAACCGGACCCAGGCCAGCTAAACAACAATGTCAATTGCAACAAAAAATAGCCAGGCGCTGTGGCTGGTGCCTGTAGTCCCAGCTACTTGGGAGGCTGAGGCAAGAAAATCACTTGAGCCCAAGAGTTGGAGGTTGCTGTGAGCTGTGATGACGCCACAGCACTCTACCCAGGGTGACATAGTGAGACTCTGTCTCAAAAAAAAAGAAAAAAAACCTTGGTGCCATTTAGGTGGCACAAGATAACGTGTTGATAATGTTACTTTCTTTTTACTTCCTCCCTTACTTCCATGAAAATAGCGATTACTGGCTCAGCACCTGTGGCTCAACGGGCTAAGGCGCCAGCCATGTACACTTGAGTTGGCAGGTTCGAATCCAGCCCGGGCCGCCAAACAACAATGATAGCTGCAACCAAAAAAATGGCTGGGCGTTATGGCGAGTGCCTGTAGTCCCAGCTACTTGGGAGGCGGAGGCGGGAGACTCACTTGAGCCCAGGAGTTGGAGGTTGCTGTGAGCTGTGATGCCAGGGCGCTCTACCTAGGATGACAGCTTGAGGCTCTGTCTCAAAAAAAAAAAAAAAAAAAAAAAAAAAAAAAAAGCAATTAATGCCACAAAGATTCCCAAAACAAAACCAAAGAAATTAAGAACCATCCACACCCCATAACTTATTAGATGAGAAAATGGAAGTATAAATAGATCGAACACTTT
>CAUYRH010183303.1:0-50642 GCA_963574655.1 Perodicticus potto
TTAACTCTTTTTTTTTTTTTGAGACAGAGCCTCAAGCTGTCACCCTGGATAGAGTGCCTTCGCATCACAGCTCACAGCAACCTCCAATTCCTGGGCTCAAACGAGTCTCCTGCCTCTGCCTCCCAAGTAGCTGGGACTACAGGCGCCCGCCACAACGCCCGGCCATTTTTTTTTTTTTTTTTTTTTTTTTTTGGTTGCAGCCGTCATTGTTGTTTGGCGGGCCCGGGCTGCATTCGAACCCACCAGCTCAGGTGTGCGTGGCTGGCGCCTTAGACCATTGAGCCACAGGCGCCGAGCCAATATTAACTCTGAATATTGTTGTGATTATTCCCAGTGGGAGGTAGAGTTTCAGGCTCTGTCTAGAACACACCAGTTTGCTTTGCAAAGACAGACTCTGCCCCTTGGGTACTATTTCTGCCCCTCACCTTGGCTAGCACCTTTAAAAGGCATGTTTTTTAAGGGCCTTGGTGAGAGGGTGTGAATGAGTCAGCTAGTAAAAAATCAAATTAAAGTCAGTGGTATCTTGTCCATGAATGAAAAGTAGCACTTGCACTATGAAATTATTATTATCATTTTAAAATAGCATTTCCACATTTTAACTCAGGCAGTGTACTATGAAATTATATGTTTTTTTTTTAAAGGAAGAATCATGCCAAGATATTTTAAATGTATTTAAGTAGAGATCTGTCAAGCAGAGAAACCTCCATTTTAAGCCTACTTAAATAAAGATATGTCAAGCAAAGAAACAACAGATACCACCATTCAGAATTCCAGACAGCTGGCTCGGCACCTGTGGCTCAGCGGGCTAAGGCGCCAGCCACGTACACCTGAGTTGGCGGGTTCGAATCCAGCCCGGGCCCGCCAAACAACAATGATGGTTGCAACCAAAAAATGGCCGAGCATTGTGGCGGGCACCTGTAGTCCCAGCTACTTGGGAGGCGGAGGCGGGAGACTCGCCTGAGCCCAGGAGTTGGAGATTGCTGTGAGCTGTGAGGCCACAACACTCTATCCAGGGTGACAGCTTGAGGCTCTGTCTCAAAATAAAATAAAATAAAATAAAATAAAAAACAGAATTCCAGACAGCACACTATGCCAAAACTCCAGGTTACTGAGATGAAATCGATGCTATCTTTCTGAAAACAAAAATCCTAGGGAAAGTAAAAATAAATAAATAAATTTTTTTTTTGAAACCTTCTTCTTTTATGCCTGTTGCCTATCTGCAGCTGTCCAGGCTTGTTGAACACTCTTAAATGTTGCTTAAGTGTTAAAAAAAAAAAAAAAAAAAGACCAAATCAGTTTTCACAAACTGATTGATGTGAGTTCTGAAATGATAACCATCCGGTTTGTTGAGGAGTTTGCAGTTTGGCTTACGATTTTAAATGTTGCCACTCTGGCGTATTACAATCTTTAAAATGGAAGGGGAAGGAAGAGACAGAATCTTGTGCTTAACTTTTTCTGGGCTCTCTTGTTTGCTTGAAGTAAGACTCCATTTAATGCCTTCAGAATTTGTTCTTGCCTTGAAGCAATAGACAAGTACGAGCCGCTCTGTTCTATATATGGGAACAGTGAGTACAAACAGAAGATTGAAGATTTACTTTGAAGTTCAGCGTTGCCAGCCTCTCCCGAGCACTGGAGCAGCAGGGAGTAGAAGCCTGAGAGCTCCCTGCTTCTAACAGCTAACGTATTAATTCTGGGCAGTGTCTGCTTAGACTGAAGGTCGGGAATCTGCTTTTGACCTTGATACTAGTGGGAATCCCATGGGAATCCTGAAAGTGGCTGAATAAGTGCTATAATATTACTAATAATTAATAATGATGGTAATGTCCTGGGTTTCTTGTTTTAATGCTTTTTTTAGCCCCCCAAGGTTTCAAATGACTTGGCAGACCCATTGTTTCACCCCCTGTTGACCTGGGACCGACTCAGCCATTGAATATATGTTGCCCTGTTGTGAAGAATACAGCCACATTCAGCTTCTTTAAGCAGGAACTGAAGAAAGATTCCCACTGAAAATTAAAGCGTAAATTTTAGGTAGGCAGGCTATAATTATCCACTTGAAATTAAGCCAAGAAATGAAGTTTAATACCCTTTCTTTTGTGAAAAGCACCCAGGCAACTTTCTGGACCATAAACAGACCTCGGATTTTCATCTGCTGTTAACTCAGGGTTTCTCAGTCTCAGCACTATTGACGTTTGGGGCTGGGTAATTTTCTGCTGTGGTGGTGGTGGGGGCGGTGGAAGATACTGAGCAGCATCCCTGGCTCTACCCACTAGATGCCAGGAACACACACACACATACACCTTCCCAGTGAGATGGCTGAAAATGTCTCCTGACCTTGCAAAATCACCCCCATTGAGAACTACTGTCGTAACTCCACACGTTTGCAAGGCAAGGATACAGATGTTAGAGGCAGCTTGGTTGCCAAACCTTTTATTCCTCTTAGTTGCTTGAAAGATTGCTAGTGGGAAAGGGACTCTTACCTGCTTATAGCCTTGAGGTGCAGAGAAACTATGGTTTAGGACTGAAATTAACATCTCCCCCCCCACACAAAAATCAAAGAAATAACACAACCCTAAACTATTAACCACCACCTTCCCCCCCAAAGGATCTCTTCCCGGCATATAACTTCCCCCAAAATGGCTGTTTTAGGATGTAATAGAACAGTGCTATGATAGTTTCAAAATCCCTTGAGCCCACCTTGCAGACTTCTTGGGGTTAGAGATCCTCTCCCTCCGGAATACACAGCCTCTGTCAAACAGCAGAAAGGAGGCTTGACCCAAACTCCTGAAGGCACTTCATAGCTCCAGCTACAATCAGCTTTGACCACTGTCACTGGCAGCTGCTCACCCTCCCCCACGGCACCCACAAACCTTCCAGAAACCTCATCTCTCAGGTCTCCCCTCACCGCCTGGCTTAGGCTGCTGTCTCCAGACACCGTTCACTCCCAATGCAGGTGGCTTGTGATTGTTTTCTACCACAACCCACCATAGGTAACATATTTCACATCGTAAACCCACTACCTTTCACACACACAAAAATACATTTTTTATTTTATGTATTTTTTTAACTTTTTATTTTGAACTAATTTCAGATTTGCAGAAAAATTGCAAATAGTTACTAGGAACTTCCATATACCTCTCATCCAGCTTCCCCCATTGTTAATTTTTTTTTTTTTTTTTTGTAGAGACAGAGTCTCACTTTATTGCCCTCGGTAGAGTGCTGTGGCCTCACACAGCTCACAGCAACCTCCAACTCCTGGGCTTAGGCGATTCTCTTGCCTCAGCCTCCCAAGTAGCTGGGACTACAGGCGCCACCCTGTTAATTTCTTATTAACCACAATATAATTGTCATAAGTGGAAAATCAGCATTGGTATGCTACTTCAAACTAAAGTCACCAATTTTGCACTGATGTCCCTTCTCAGTTCCCGGATCCCATCCTGGGTTCCACACTGCATTTACCTGTCCTGTCTCCTTAACCTCCTTGCAGTCTGTGACTGTTCCATAGTCTCTCCTTGAATTTCATGACCTTGACACCTTTGAAGAGTATTGATCAGCTGTTTTGTCAAGTGTTCCTCTATTTTCTTTTCTACAAAGCATTTCATGTTAGGACTGAGGTTATACATTATTCATTAACAACATCACAGAAGGGCCAGGTACAGTGGCTTACACCTGTAATCCCAGCACTCCGGGAGGCTGTGGTGGGAGAATCACTGGCGGTCAGGAGTTTGAAACCAGCTTGAGCAAGAGTGAGACCCTGTCTCTGCTAAAAATAAAAAAAATTAGTGGGGTGTGGTGGAGGGCAGCTGTAGTCCCAGCTACTTGGGGGCTGAGGCAGGAGGGTTGCTTGAGCCCAGGAGTTTGTGATAGTAGTTAGCTGTGATGACACCACGGCACTGTAGCTGGGGAGACAGAGCAAGACTCTGTCTCAAAAAAAAAAAAGAAAAAATCACAGAGGTGATGTTGTGGCCCCCCAAATATGTATCTTAACAGAAGTTTCAAGAAACTATCTTTGCTATGTGAGGTACATTCTGACACTTTTTATTATTCTTTTAAATGCTGGTTTCACAACCATATTGGTTCACAGTCCTCTGATGGTTTGGAAAACACTGCCCAAGGGCAGCTGCCTCTCGTGGGTTCCTTCCGGAACCCCTCTCTACTGTGCCTCCATAACTCTGGGCAGTCTGAGTTTCCTTTCTTCCTCTCTAACCAGCTCTTCCTGTGTGTGTGTTTTTATTTTGGCCGAGGCTAGGTTTGAACCCTCCCCCCTCTGGCATAGAGAGCCGGTGTCCTACTCCTTTGAGCCACAGGAGCCACCCCTTTCCTGTGTGTTTTTGGACTTATAGTCCTCTGCTCCGGTATGATTTCCCACTCCGGGAACTGAGCCACTCCTTCATTTCAACTTGCCTCTCCACCCAAGTGAGCCAGTTCCCAAGAGACTAGCTCCAGACTAGCAGCTCCAAGAAGACTTCACAATCCTGCAGCCTTCATGGAGCTTGCTTTTCTAGTCCTCAGAGGCAATGAAAGGCAGTGATTAGCCGGGCGTGGTCGCACACCCCGGTAGTCCTAGCACTCTGGGAGGCCAAGGAGGGTGGATTTCCTTGTTTGGAAAGAGCAAGACCCTGTCTCTACTAAAAATAGAAAAACTAGCCGGGCCTTATGGTGGGCGCCAGTAGTCCCAGCTTTGGGGGAGGCTGAGGCAAGAGGATAGTGTGAGCTGAGGAGTTTGAGGTTGCTGTGAGATAGAATGCTACGACACTCTGATCCAGGGCAACAGAATGAGACGGTGTCGCAAAAAAAAAAGTCAGCGATTATAAATTGTGAGGTTAATCCTGCCTCTGCAACTAAACTGGGTTCCCACGGTCTGGCTCCTAGTGAGTTATCCTTACTGCATTCTCAAGACACTTAGCCCGCTTCTTTCATCCTGAACTTCTAATATATAGTTGGTCTGTTTGACATCCACACACCATCGCATGCTCACACAGAGAGGCAGAGGCACTAGCTAGGGGCTCTGCCTGAAGCAGATATGGAGAATGTGGCCAGAGAACTTAAAAGAAGCGAATGAGGCTTTGCTCCCTTTCCCAAGGACCTCTGGTTGCAGCGGATCGCTCGTGGGTTATCTTGGCCTAGCAGCTTTGGGTACCTAAGTGTGGGGCACCGAGCTGGCGGAACATCTGGGCCTTCCCATACGTGAACCTGTGTCCGTTGTAACATCTTTGAGACATCGTACAAGGAAGAGGTCGCGCTGTGCCCTTGGGAGTTCAATCAAGAACTGCTAGCAAAGCAGAAGCACGTGCACAACAGGAGTGCCCCCCGCCGCCCCGCCCCCCGGGAGTGCCGGCCTGGCGGGCGGGGCGGGAGGGCCCTCGGCGACCCGCACTGCCGCGTGCCGCCGGCAGGTGTCTCTTTCCTGGCTTTGGAACCTATTGTGAGTTCACCAAATGGAGGCGCCGGGCGGGGGGGGCCGAACGGGGGGCGGGGGCGGGGTTGGGGAGCGGCGGGAACCCGAGCGCTTGGAGCCCGGAGCGGCGCCCTGCCGCAGAGGGTCCTCACCTTTGAAACGTTGGTGGCTGCGTGGGCTCATCGGGCAGCGGAGAGGAGCTACCTCGTCACATGCGGGAAAGAAATGCCTCCCTGGCCTCCAAGCCTGCGGCTCGGGTTTCTGAGGTTTTATGGCCAGGAGTGCCCGATCCCCTCTCTCTCAAACCCAGAATCAAGTGCCGGCAGGGGGTGGGGGAGAGAGAGAAAAGAAGGAAAGAAAAGATCGACGGGCAGTGCAAGGCCCATGACCCTGGGAAATTTTCTCCCGTTGCCCATCCTCCCTCCCCAAACAGCAGTAGTAAAAAGGGCCTGGTATTATGCCCTGTTTTTTCCCTTTAAAGAAATTCAGTTTCCTAACATGTCCTGTTTTGAAAGAGGCCCGTGAATTGGGTAATGACAGCAAGCAGCTAAGGAAGTCAGGCCAGGAGCAGTCTTTTTTATTCTTTCATTTAACAAATGTTTGTTGATCATCTGCTAGACACTGCAGGGGAAATTCAGTAGTGAGCAAGAATTCAGACTCAGCCTCCCTTACCCAGATCACCAGAGTTACCAGGCTGCAAGATGATTCCAGGTGCCCAGTGCTTGGAAATCCAAGACCCTATAGCGCAGCAAATCTTCACTGTCATGCCAAGCATGCAGCTTTGCTCTGCTTAGAGGGTTGACGCAGGTTCACATTTCTTTGAACCTTTTCTTATTTTATTCATCTATCTCTATTTCTATCTCTCTCTCTCTCAGGATCTCATTCTGTGGCCTGGGCTCAAGCAATCCTCCTTAGTAGGTGGGATTACAGGCATGTGCCACCATGCCTGGCTAGTTTTTCTTTCTTTTTTCTTTTTTTCTTTTCTTTTTTTTTTTTTGGTAAAGATGGGGGTCCATACCAGCATCATTCCTTGATATGTTGGCCATGCTGGTGCTGAACTACTGGCCTCAGGTGATCCTCCTGCCTCCACCTCCCAAAGTAGTGGGATTACAGGTGTGTGCTGCAAGCCAGTTTCTGTCCTTGAGGAGTTTGCAGCTCAGTAGGGGCAGTAAACTGGTACACTTGGAAACAAAGCTGCATCTTGTTTTGTTAGGTGTCTTCATCTCACTGATTGTAGGGCACAATAAGAACCAGGACACAGGCTCGGCGCCTGTGGCTCAACGGGCTAAGGCGCTAGCCACCTACACCTGAGCTGGCGGGATCGAATCCAGCCTGGGCCTGCCAAACAACGACGGCTGCAACCAAAAAAAAACATGGCCGGGCGTTGTGGCGGTTGCCTGTAGTCCCAGCTACTTAGGAGGCAGAGGCAGGAGACTCGCTTGAGCCCAGGAATTGGAGGTTGCTGTGAGCTGTGATGTCACAGCACTCTATCCAGGGTGACAGCTTGAGGCTCTGTCTCAAAAAAAAAAAAAGAACCAGAACACAGGTCCTGGGGGCAGCACTGGAGTCTGAGGTCAGAACTAAATTCCACCCCAAGTGATGTTAAGTCACATAGGAAAGCCACCACCTGGCACTGGTGCCCAGAGAGGAACATGAATTGTCCTGTCTCCTGGGATGAAGTAATAGAGGCATCCTAATTCCTGATCTTGGGTCTGCTCTTCCTCTGTTCATCCTATTTCCCTAAAACTTCTTTTCCTGGGCAGTTCCTTCGAACTAGTATCAAACATCCATATATTTTCCTTCCCTTCTTATGCAACTGTGTCATAAAATGTGGCTGACATCCCCATGTCTACCATTATGTAGCTCAAGTTTTTCCTTGTTGCTATTTTTTGTTTGTTTTTAATGTGCTAGAATTATGTTTTGGCTTTCCTTGCTTGTTTTTTGAAATAAGATTTTAAAATTCAGAATTTCAGGAAAAGACCTTTTCTAATATATTAGCTTAATGGAACTCTAGACATGTGATTCTAACCTCTGGGGTTTTTAGTTAACAAAAATCTCATCCCATAGCCAGAGGAATAGTCCCAAATTCCCAGGACACACTTTCAGGCCTTATTTGCAGCTCCTGGACTGTTTGAGCACCATGGGAGTGAGTCAGGGCAGGAGGCGCGAGCTGGAAGCTGCTTGGAGTCTCTCCACACTGACATTTTGTCCCTGTCCCCCTGAGTGAAAAACACAGAGTCCTCGACAAGCACTGTTATGTTGTTTGTTTTGCTTTATAAAAACACACAGACCTCTGTGTTCAGTTCCTCTAAGCTCCGTGTTAATACTAAACATTTTGTGCTATTTTCAAGGAAAGAAAACCTTACTTGTTGAAAAAGCATACCAAAGTCTTGTTTACTTATTCTGTCTGTCTGTCCATACCAGCCTCATTCCTGACTACCTAAACCGCCCTCATAGTTACAATGGGATAATTCAATTCCTTTCTCATTCTCCTTGGGACAGATGCCATGTTTTATCAAGAAAGATACACAGAAAGCAACATTTATGATTATTTATGAGGATGGTGAGCACATTGGATATGTAAGTAAGAAAAGCTAGATACATCCTAATCATTCTTACGTTGCTTTCAGAGAATGATACATATTTCCCGTGAACCTAAAATCTTTCTTCTCTAAATCTCACATAGTCCAATGCAGGTTAAAGAAAATGGGCATTCAAGACCAGGTGAGGTGGTATAGCTCACGCCTGTAGGCAGAAGTGGAAGGATTACTTGAGCTCATAAGTTTAAGACCAGCCTGAGCAACAGCAAGACCCTGTCTCTACTAAAGTAGAAGAATTAGCTGGCCACTGTGGTGGGTACCTATAGTCCCAGCTACTTGGGAGGCTAAGGCAGGAGATCACTTGAGCCCAAAAGTTTGAGGTTTCTGTCAGCTAGTCTGACCAAATGGCACTCTCGCCTGGGAAACAGAGTGAGTTACTATGTCTTTTAAAAAAAAGGCTGGGCACGGTGATTCATGCCTGTAATCCTAGCATTCTGGGAGGCCAAGGCTGGTGAATCGCCAGAGCTCAGGAGTTGAAGACTAGCCTGAGCAAGAGCAAGACCACATCTCTACTAAAATTAGAAAAACTAGCCGAGTGTGGTTGCACACACCTGTAGTTCCAGCTATTTGGGATGCTGAGGCAAGGGGGTTGCCTGAGCCCAAGAGTTTGAGGTTGCTGTGAGCTATAATGACATGGCAGTCTACCCCGGGTGACAGAGTATGACTCTGTCTCAAAAAAAAAAGAAGAAAAAGAAGAAGAAAAAGAAAGAAGGAAAAGAAAATGGGCATTCAGTATAAATTGAATCCCATTATCACATTTAAAACATTGAAGTTATGTTCTCGTAGAAAAACGATTTCAGCAGGCCAAATTTAAAAAAAGAATTAATAAAGAGGTGGCCTGATCTGGGACAGTCTGATAACATTTTACGTTAGAAGAAAGTCCTAAGTATCATCTAACTGAAATTCCAAACAATATCCTTGACAAGTGGTTTTCCTGCGTCCAAAGAAACATAACCAATGGCAGGGACGCCCCACCCTTTCCAACTCTGAGAAATGTTTCTGCTGCAGAACCTGAGATTCCCAGCCCTCCCTTCCCTGAGCACTCGCTTTCCATCAGGCCTGGCCACTTGGGCAAGGCCTCTTCCACAAAGCTGCCCCTCTGCTGTTTGAATGCAGCTCTCAGAGGCTTTCCTTCTATGGGTTTGAGTATGGCCTCATTTTATTCCTTGAGCCTGTCCACATTTGCTCATTGAGTGCCTAAGATGTCTCAGGGATAGAAGAGGAAAACAAAGCCCCAGTTCCCCTTGGATTTATAATCCATTGAGGAAGACATGCGATGTCAGGTAGTGATAAATACATCGAAGGAAAAGCGGCATAAGGAGACAGGGAAACGAGAGTGCTGCTTTAGAATGGGAGGTGACTTTTGGACAAATCTGAACTGAGGGCTGAAACATATCAATACTGAGGGAAGAACAAAGACCCTGTGGCGATAAAGGCTTGATGTTTGAGGACTATCAAGGAGTCAGCATGGAGACGGAGTGGAGGTTGTGAGGGGAAAGAAAGTGAGGTTAGAGAGGTAGCCAGGAGCGATGAGGCCTTGAAGGCCAAGAGTCACACTTTGAGAGCAGGGGCATGACATGATTTCAAGACCCTTTCTACCTTCGTTGCCATCTTCCAGCTGCTCAAAGTCTCTGTAAAACGTAGTAGCCTCAGTTACCTCGGATATTCCAGATAAGGCCTAACTTACACGAAGACTCTTCCCTCCTTCATTCTGGACACTATACTTCTATTAATACAACCTGTGGCCTCTCATGTTGCAATTTAGGAAGCCACTTTTTTTTTTTTTTTTTTTTTGTAGAGACAGAGTCTCACTTTATTGCCCTCATTAGAGGCATCACACAGCTCACAGCAACCTCCAATTCCTGGGCTTAGGCGATTCTCTTGCCTCAGCCTCCCGAATAGCTGGGACCAAAGGTGCCCGCCATAGGAAGCCACTTACTGAGTTTACTGTTTTCTTTTGCACATTGCACACTTAAACCATATTCTCCACCCCTTTCCCATCCTCACCCTCCCGTCTTCTGGCCTAACACCTACTGACATTAAAACCATTCAGGAAACATCATCCTAGAAAACCAAGCGGTGGCCTGGTTTCATAAAAGATCTTTACAGATACTTTAAAAAAAAAAAAATGATGAGGAGGTGGTCTTGCTATGTTGCCCAGGTTGGACTCAAAATCCTGGGCTCAAGTGATCCTTCCACTTAAGACCCCTGAGTAGCTGGGACTACAGGTGCATGGCACCATGCCCAGCTCGGATTTTTTTTTTTTCAAAGTATTTGGGGGTAGTGATGTTTTTAGTTGCATGGATTGCTTTTGTAATGTGTATGTCACAGCTGTAAGTGTGCCCTTCACCCAAACAGAGTTCACTGGACCCACTGGGTAGGATTTTTCCCCACTCTCCTCATTCCATCCTACCCCTGCTCAATTTCCACTGAGTTTTACATTACTTTGTGCACGTTGGTTAGTTTGAATTGAATAGCAAGCACACGTGATGTTTGTTTTTCCATTCTGTGATACTTCACATAGGATGATGGTCACCAGTTTCATCCAAACTGTTGCAAAAAGCATCAATCCATCCTTTTTATGGCTGAGTAGTATTCCATGGTATACATATACCACATTTTGTTAATCCACTCAGGAATTGACGGGTACTTGGGTTGAGTCCACGTCTTTGCAATTGTGAATTGTACAGTAATAAACATTTGAGTGCAGGTGTCTTTTTAATAAAATGACTTCTTTTCCTTTGAGTAGATACTCAGTAGTGGGATTGAGCAGTCCCCATGCTGTTTTCCATAGATGCTGTACTAATTTGTAGTCCCGTCAACATTGTGTTGTTTCTTTTTTTTCTGCATCCACATCAACATCTGTTGGTTTTGGTCTTTTTACTTTACTTTATTTATTTTTTATTTTTATTTATTTATTTTTGCGGTTTTTGGCCGGGGCTCGGTTTGAATCCGCCACCTCCAGCATATGGGGCCCGCGCCTTACTCCTTTGAGCCACGGGTGCTGCCCTGGTTTTGGTCTTTTTAATAAAAGCCCTTTCAACAATGGTAAAGTGATATCTCATTGTGGTTGCAATTTGCATTTCCCTGATGATTAGTGACATTGAGCATTTTTTTATATGTTTATTGACCATTTGTCTATTTTCCATTGAAAAGCTTCTGTTGGGCGGCGTCTGTAGCTCAGTGAGTAGGGCGCTGGCACCACATGCTGAGGGTGGCGGTTTCGAACCCAGCCCCAGCCAAACTGCAACAACAACAACAAAAATAGCCAGGTGTTGTGGCAGGCCCCTGTAGTCCCAGCTACTCGGGAGGCTGAGGCAAGAGAATCGCTTAAGCCCAGGAATTGGAGGTTGCTGTGAGCTGTGACGCTACCGCACTCTACATAGGGTGATAGCTTGAGGCTCCGTCTCAAAAAAAAAAAAAAAGAAAGAAAGAAAAGAAAAGAAAAGCTTCCGTTCATGTCTTTTGCCCATTTCTTTTTTTTTTTCTTTTGACAGGGTCTCCCTCTGTTACCCAGGCTAGAATGCAGTGGTGTCATCACAGCTCACTGCAACCTCAAACTCCTGGGCTCAAGAAATCTTCCTACTTCAGCCTCCTTTGTAGCTGGGACTACAAGCATGTACCACCATGCCCAGGTAATTTTTCTGTTTTTCTGCAGAGACAGATTCTGATTCTTGCTCAGGTTATGAGACACTTAGTCTTTTTTTTTTTTTTTTTTTTAAGACAGAGTCTCACCCTCGGTAGAGTACCATGGTGTCACAACTCATAGCAACCTCAAACTCCCGGGCTTATGTGATTTTCTCGCCTCAGCCTTCCAAGTAGCTGGGATTACAGGCGCTCACCACAACACCGAGCTACTTTTTTTTTAGAGACAAGGTCTCGCTTGGTCTTGAACCTGTAAGCACAGGCCTCCCAAGTGCTGGCCTGAGGCACCGTGCCAGACCACTACTTAGTACATTTTTCTATTTGCTTCATTCTCATTACATTTGAACATGCAAGGTTCTAAACATCCTGAACTTCTTTGGGTAATTTTTAGGGGTCCAGTGAGGAGTAATTCCCTATTAAATTCTATCTTATTAAACTTGACACATTGTTCCAGTCTTTCAAAATATTTTTGGACTCTGGTTCTAGCATCTTAATGTATAAGCTGTCCCTCTCATCTTAGTGTCAAAAGCATATTTCTCCAGCATATCACTTTTAATAATATTGCACTGAGTGTGGCTGGAGATTGAACCCTACTATAAGCCAGTAGAGACTACTATCAGTCTTGGAATGGATTCATTATCAAGACTTTTGGAGGGCTGCACCTGTGGCTCATCGAGTAGGGCACCGGCCCCATATACCGAAGGTGGAGGGTTCAAACCCGGCCTCGGCTGAACTGCAAAACAGGAAAAATAGCCGGGTGTTGTGGTGGGTGCCTGTAGGCCCAGCTACTTGGGAGGCTGAGGCAAGAGAATTGCCTAAGCCCAGGAGTTGGAGGTGTGAGCTGTGTGACGCCACAGCACTCTACCGAGGGTGATAAAAAAAACAAAAGACTGTTGGAAAGTTATTGTTCAGCCAGATTCAAATCAGACTAATGATACCATGATCTACCCAACATCTCGCCATTAATCAGCAAAGAAACTATAGATTTTTGTCTGTCTTCCTGAACTTTATATATACCGCCCTGACCTTCCAGCCCAACTATACTGACAAAGAAATTAAGTTCCACTTAAACCCTAAGTTCAGGGTGGTGCCTGTGGCTCAATGAGTAGGGCGCCGGCCCCATATTCCGAGGGTGGTGGGTTCAAACCCAGCCCCAGCTGAACTGCAACAAAAAAATAGCCGTGCATTATGGGGGGTGCCTGTAGTCCCAGTTACTCGGGAGGCTGAGACAAGAGAATCGCCTAAGCCCAGGAGCTGGAGGTTGCTGTGAGCTGTGAAGCCATAGCATTCTACTGAGGGTGGTGACAAAGTGAGACTGTCTCAAAAAACAAACAAACAAACCTTAAGTTCATATTTTCTTTGGCACTGCTCTTTTACGAACTCTGGACTTTTCTTCCTGTCCTGGGTCTCACCTAACATCAGGCACTGGCCTTACCTAGAAGCATGGTTCTTTCTTCTTTACTGCACTACTGTTTTGCCTTCCTACATGTATTAGACATGTATCTGAAAAATTGTCATACAGTTGTGATCCACCATATACTCAGGAGAGAATGAAAGATACAAACAATGTCTTCGTGTTGTTATAAAAATAGTTTAGATCTGTGGATCCCCTGAGTTTTGAGGACCACAGTAGTAGACATTGTTTATATAATAACAATTCAATTGATTTATATAAATATATATTTGCCTTGAGTATCACAAAGTTCAGAGTTAAATTTATTAATCATTTCCGGCCAGGCATTAAAGTCTGCTTCAGTGCTACTCAACTGCAACCCGAGTGCCGTGGTGTCACAGCTCACAGCAACCTCCAACTCCTGGGCTTATTCTCTTGCCTCAGCCTCCCCAGTAGCTGGGACTACAGGCACCCGCCACAACGCCCAGCTATTTTTTTGTTTTTTGCAGTTCGGCCGAGGCCGGGTTTGAACCCACCACCTTCAGTGTATGGGGCCGGCGCCCTACTCAGAGCCACAGGCGCCGCCCCAACTGCAAACCATTTTTTACTTGCCTTTTACTTTTTTGATGTTAACAGCCCGTAATCATACTTGTCCTACATTTTTATTAAATGTTGCTTCAAATTCTTTTTGGAAGCAGGTTTGGTGTCTAAAATATAGTTAAGTGTGCATATATGCTTATACATA
The DNA here is from genome assembly GCA_963574655.1 of Perodicticus potto. Classification (NCBI taxonomy): domain Eukaryota; kingdom Metazoa; phylum Chordata; class Mammalia; order Primates; family Lorisidae; genus Perodicticus; species Perodicticus potto. The sequence goes on from CAUYRH010183303.1 coordinate 13,779, forward strand.
TATCTCAACACATTCAAGTTTAAAATTACATTTTTATTTCATTTTCAGTATCTACCTAACACATCACAACAGGATGAAAAGATGCTAGTCACATAAAAGATTAAGACTATCCTCAGATTATCTGAATGGGCCTTCCCAGTTTACGACAGGGGTTGAATTGCAAGAAAACTCTCCTAGAAAAAGAGACAGCTCCATGATAGATCATTTATCACCCAGGCAGTTAGGCAAATAATGGAAATCTCCATACGGTTGAATTGTTTTTCAAGACCCTTACTTGGGGCTTGGCGCCTGTAGGTCAGTGGCTAGGACACCAGCTACATACACGGGAGCTGGTAGGTTTGAACTTAGCCCAGGCCTGCCAAACAACAATGACAATTACAACCAAAGACTAGCCCCGGCATTGTAGCAGGCACTTATAGTTCCAGCTACTTGGGAGGCTGAAGCAAGAGAATCGCTTAAGCCCAAGAGTTTGAGGTTGCTGTGAGCTGTGATGTTACAGCACTCTACCAAGGTCAACATAGTGAGACTCTGTCTCAAGAAAAGTAAAAGAACCCTGGGTGGCGCCTGTGGCTCAAAAGAGCAGGACATCGGCCCCATATGCCAGAGTTGGAGGGTTCAAACCCAGCCCCGGGCAAAAACCACAAAAAAAAAAAGGACCCCTACTTGGGCATTGCCACTTTTTCCATATTGATAACTAATTTGATTGAAGCTTATCAATGTTTGCCCACTGCACTTTATTCTTCTTTCTTGGAGAACTGCCCTTTGGTCATCCCTAAGGATGAGTGGCCCCACCTAAGCCTGTCCTAAGGCACCCTATCCTGGACACACTTGATGGGATCAGGTTGTGCACATGACCCATGCTGGGCCAAATTCTCTGTCCCGGGAATTTGGTCTTGGACTGAGGCCAGTCTTTAGCCAATCTCTTCAGTAGAGGAGGTGTAAAATGTGACTGTTGTTGAAGGATTGATCATCTTTCACCCAGGTACTCCACAGAGAAAAAGAACGGAAAGCTGATTCCAGAAAGAGAGATGAAGCAGAGAAGAGAGCAGAAGGTGGACTGCCTGGGTTTCTAGCAGCTTCCCAGGCTTCTGCACTTGGACTTCCTGAGATACTGCTTTAGCCTCTATTTCCCTTAATGCTTAAGCCAGTTTAATTTGATTACTTGCAACTAAAAGGTCAAGAAAAAAACCAAAAACTGAGGTTTTCTTTACAACCGGGTCCCTTCTAACAGCGATCACCAAACTTTTGGCCAGTTTCATGAAGACAATGTTTCCATGGACAGGCTGGGGGGAGGAAGGTTTGATATGGGTCCACAGGCAATTGATTTATTATGGTCTCTGTGCAGTCCAACCTCTCTGCTAATGATAATCTCCATATGCGGCTGCTCCCCCGAGGTAGCATCACTGCCTCAGCTCCACCTAGATCATCAGGCATTAGATTTCCACAAGGAACACACAGTTTAGATCCCCTGCCATGCACAATTTACAGTAGGGTTCATGCCCCTAAGATCTGGGAGGATGTGGAGCTCAGGTGGTGATGGGAGTAATGAGGAGCAGCTGTAAACAGAGATGAAGCTTCCCTTGCTCACCTGCCAGGCCACTCTCCTGCTGTGTGGTTGGGTTCCTAACGGGCCAGGGACTGTACCCATCTGTGGCTCAGGGGTTGGGCACCACAGACTTAGGAGATCCCGGAGAGCAATGTGGGTCCCAAATACAAATTATTGACTCTTTTAAGGCATCAGGCAAAAACATCTTTCTATTCAAGCCCAACTAGATTAGGAAATGACACTTCTTCCAGCTTCCCATCCCCAGAGGGCAAATGCACAGATGACTGCAGTTAGCAATTGACACTGTGGGTTAGTATTTACTGAGGGCACACACCCAGGGACTTGAATGACAGAAATCCCCAGATGCCAGCTAGGAGACTGGCAATTATGCTTCCAATCACCTGCCTGTTTCCCAGCCTCTAAATCAGCACTCCCCACAGCAGTGACCCTTAATGACTGGTGGAGCAGCCCACTTTTAAAAGTGCCAATTTTTAACAGCTGGAAACAATAAACGTCATAGGAGGTGAAGAAGCTGGGAGGACTGTTTTCTCCTTCACTGTTTTCAAAAGATGCTGGCTGTAATGGCAATAGCCACAGTGAGTTGGCACAATTCCTGCCACAGAGCAGCTGTGAGATGGCAGGTTTCTCAATACCCCTCCCTGGGCCTGAGTTTTTACAGATGCAAAATGAGGAGGTAGAATGAGATGGTCTTTAATATCCCTTGCAACTTCAACTTTTGACAATCTTTGTGAGCTAGAAAGATTTACACGGAACTTCATCTTGATTTTATTACTTGCAGTTCATCTTTTTGTGACAAAGCCAGAGGCAGCTTCTGCATGCAAAAATGAGTGGCTCACTTGCTCTCTCTCTCTCTGATGATTTAAGAAGTGTCGAAAACCCAAAGTACCTCCCTCACTGTTCTGCCACAGTCAGGCCCAAACCTTCCCTGCCCCAGAGACAGACCTGGGATCCAGGCATTGTTTGTACATAGTCTCAATCAAAAAGTGAATGTGTACCTTGCCCATTGTTTTTTTCAGAGCATATTAGCCTGGACTTGCCTCTGGATTTCCTAGGAATGCCACTGGGCATGGTATTCAGCAGAGGTACCTTCACCAGGACAGGTCTAGGGCACAGGGCATGGTAGCAAGACAAGCCTGGGCAGTGAATAGTGTGTGCAGGATGGCCCATGAGTAGCAAAGAGCTCTGAAGTGGGGACCCAGCTCTGAGCCAATTGCTCTTAGTTAGGGACAAGGGTCACTAGCTCCAGGCACTGCACTAAGCTTTGCTTAATTTTCACTCACTTGATCCTCTTCTTCTCTTCAGGGTTCCTGGCAGGACCAGAGTCACTGGCCATTCTCCAGGACGCCCTCTGCTAGTACAAGGAAAGCCTCACAGCAGGCCCTAGTTGGTAGAGGAATTCCTTGGAGGCAGCCTTGGCTCCAGCCGTCATGAAAAAAAAGACTAGGGATGGTTGACCATGAAGGAGAAAACGGCCCCATTCTATTGTGGAGCTGGTGCTTGGAACCACAGAAGCCTATTCCATGTGGCCCCAGAGGTCTCTTCTGTTGTAGGAGACAGCAAGTGAGGCCAGCTTCCTTGCTCACATGGTTGTCAGCCTAAGGCGCCACAGGCCTACTGCTCCCCACCCACCCAGTCCTCAAAACAGGCCTTGGGTGTCAGGTTGCGTAGCAAATCTTTTTGGTGGCTCCAGTTCTTCATCTAAAATAACGGAGAACCACAGGAGATCTTCCTAAATTGATATAAATATTCATCAATATGGCAGCTGTAGTAGGTTTAAAAACAAATGAACCATTACATAGTGACCTGCCGCTTCGTGAACACTGCTTCCCTCTATTGGATCACGTGCGGACATTAGATTTGGGAACCAGGCCTCCCACTGACTTTCTTAGTGGGCTGGGCTTGTCAATCTTTATCTCATTTTTGTGGGGAGGACTAGGGTGTATTCCGGTGACTTACGTGTGTTCAGATGTTAAACAGTAGTAAAAAAGGCTTGTCACCCATAGCACAGTGGTTATAGTGTGGGCCACATGCACCAAGGATGGTGGGTTCAAACACACCCAGGACAGTTAAACAACGACAACAGCAACAAAAAAAAGCCAGCGTTGTGGCAGGCACCTGTAGTCCCAGCTACCTGGGAGGCTGAGGCAAGAGAATCGCTTAAGCCCAAGAGTTTGAGGTTGCTGAGAGCTATGACGCCATGGCACTGTACTGAGGGCAACATAGTGAGACTCTGACTCAAAAAAGGAAAAAACATCTGTAAAGGGATCTTAAAACCTTCCAAAAAAAACTCTCAGAGGTGCCTGACGGTACCACGTGTGTTTTCTATTTGCTGAGGAGAATCAGGAAAGGGACACACATTCGTGTTGGTTCGTGAATATCCCATCACTATCACTTCCCAGGCACTCTATCCTTAGTCAACCCAATAAACACCTTGGAAATATCACAGAGGCCAGGAATCCAGGGTTAACTTGCCTTGTTGTTCCCCACCCCATTATTATACATTTCCTTTGTAGAAGAATGGGAATTTGGGGTATTGTTTCTCTCCTGTTGGATAATCCCTGTAACACTGCACAGGGATGCCAGCCTAGGGTGCAGGGAATCTCTCTAATGAGCCATCAGAAGACTTAGGCTAAGCAGAGACAATAGCTCTGAAAGCTCCCACTCTGGAGAGGGTCTTAGAAATTCTGAAACTCTGGCTAATTAAAGTCCTCAGTGACACCCCGAAGGGAAGACAATGTGATGATGCCCACTGTGAAATGAAAGTCTGGGAGAACTCTGAGCACATACTCACCTACTGCAAACTCACCTGCCTGTCCACCAAACAGGGTGTCAGTTCAAGTTGTGCTCTAGCTGAACCATTCTGCCTCGGAATGACATGCTAAGTCATACATAGATTGAATTTGGGGGTCCCAGCTTTTAGTCCTCAGCCACAAAAAACTGGTCAAGTCACTTAGACTAACCATGCCTGTCTCCTCGTGTGTAAAATGGGAATAAAGTGGACTCAGGTGTTAATGAGGATTAAATGCAACTAGTTCACGCAGTATTTGGGGGGGGGGCGTTGTAGAGACAGAGTCTCACTTTATCGCCCTCGGTAGAGTGCCGTGGCTTCACACAGCTCACAGCAACCTCCAACTCTAGGGTTTAGGCGATTCTCCTGCCTCAGCCTCCCGACTAGCTGGGACCACAGGTGCCCACCACAGCACAGCGCCCGGCTATTTTTCTGTTTTTGCAGTTCGCCGAGGCCGGGTTTGAACCCGCCACCTTAGGTATACGGGGCTGGCGCCCTACTCGATGAGCCACAGGCGCCGCCCAGACACAGTTGTTATTAGCACGGTGCCTGACATGTTCGCTACTTTTTGCTGTGTGCCTACTGAATGCCCAGTCTGCCCTGGGAGAGCAGGCATTATGTTCTCTGTACATGGCCCCAAATCACCTCCCCTCTACACCTGCCCTGGATCTGCCCACGGGCCATGGGAAAGTGGCTATCATTTCTGGTAGCAGAAATATCACCCGCTTTGCATCCCCAGGCCTCTGTTGTGCAGGCCACCTCACCACTGTGGAGGCTTTACATACACCCACCCCCGCGCAGGAAACTAAATACGAAATCGCTCCTCAGGAAACTTGTGTCCACCTGCCCAGCAGCGCGAACCTGCTCTCCAGACCTCCCGCCTCTCTCTCTCCCTGTCAGTCCCGTTTTTGCCCTCTCGTTCCTGTCTAGACCATGTAAATGTTTCGCTGCCCCTCTGATCTGTGCTAAATCTCAAGAGCAGAATCCCGGTGGCACAGGCCGAGCAGCACCGACGAGGGCGGCGGGCGCCCAGGCCTCAGTCCGCCCGGGCTTTCCGGCGCAGTCCGGGGCCGGAGGGCCGCCCCGACGGGAGGGAGGGAGAGCGCTGCGGCGCTGCCAGCCAACTTTCCCCATCCGAATTCTCCACCGAGAGCCTCGGAAAATCATGCTGCCCAAATCTGTAGAAGCCGAAAGCAGGGAGCCGCCCGCAGCCCCGGGGCGTGGGGAGGGGCGGGGCGGGGCGGGGCGGGAAGGCGGAGGGGGCGGGGCGGGAGGCGGAGGGGGCGGGCCGCTCCGCGGGGGCGGGGCGGCCGCGCGTCTCCAGTTTTCCACTTTCTCTAAAGCCCGGGCCAGGCGGCCGAGCTATCGGGAAGGCGACTTCGGGTTTCGCTGGCGCAGCGGAGCTTTCCTGAAACTGCTAAATAAATAACTACGGGCGCCCGCCCCGCCAGCCGCACCCCCGCAGCCCCGGGTGGCGGTGGCGCTGGCGGCGGCCGGCGGGGCCCCGGGCGGCGCTCTCGGGAATCTCCGCGCCCGGGGCCGCTTGCCCGAGACCAGCGGCCGCGCAGCTCCGGGCCAGGGAGGCTTTTCTTCTCCGAATCCACCAGAGTCCTTTGATACTCTTTGGTTGAACAGTACTGTGGAAAACTACAATTTAAAAAAAAGCCATGAAAATAAATGAGATTAGAATCTGCCGGCTTCTCTTCCTGGAGGCTTTTTGTTGCGTCTCGAAAGTGGGAACCTTGGAGGGTCACCCTCGTAAGTGCCTTTTCATCGGTTCACACTGGTACTTGTGCGTCTGTGCCGTTTAACATCGGCAGACTGGTGGCGTCGCATTGATTTCTAGGATGAGGATTTCTGCTGTGGTTGTTTGGCATTGCCTTACTTGGTGGCATGTAATGAATGCACGCACGTTGCAAAAATGAAGGCGCAGAGAGAGATCTTTCTAACCTTGGCATAAAATAGATAAGAAAATATCCCCGAAAGCCACGCCAGCACTGGAAGAGGAGAGTATTATTTAGACTAGAAATGCTAAAAACAAAACCTCCCTGGTTAATCCAGAGCCATTCTACTTAAAGTAACGTGATAAAAATCATTAAATAATGGCAATGACTAAACCTGAATACTTGATCTAAATTTACTGATTTAGGATATTTATCATTATTATGTAGTAAATCACACGACATCTAGTCTTGCGTGTGTGTGCGTGAGTGTGTGTATGTGTGTGTGTGTGTGTGTGTGTGGATACTCTGAAACAGCCGCTTTAACGCTTTTTCCACCTAGCAAAAACTAAATACAATTATGGTAAAGCAGATGCAGTACAGTGCTTACTAAAACTAAAAGTTCTTTCCCAGAGAGTTGGCTCTATTTTTTTGTTTTTTACAATAAGCTGAAAAGCCAGGGAAAACATAAATTTAAAATTGGCTAGCGCCCTTTGAAGATCACCCCCAAACCAGAATAAGGCATCCTTAGGATTGTAAGTTAATAGAAGATACAACTCAGTTTGCAAAAATTTATCCTGCAGGCTGCTTCTGATACACCTGTATGAAATCAAAAGGTGATGGGATGTGTGTGTTTTTTTTTAATTTAACCAGAAGTAGTAATGGGGATAGACTTTATGTAAGGAGGATGCACAAACTCTAATGAACCTGTTTTCACTAAACTATATCGCAGTTACTTTATGTAGCTTAACTCCCTGGAATTTGTGTATTCCTGATGGATTAGAGGATGCATGCTGGAACTCTGTGGGCTTAAACTTGTCTTCCAGACCTGTTTGGCTTGCAGGGTATATTTTAAACTTTTTGACCTAGTTATGGATGTTTCAAAATCATGGTACTTCACATGGAAAGCTGGATTTTTGGCTTCTTGAAATATGAGAAGAGCTGGCCGCACTGGATGGAGTTGTTTGTTGGTGGCTGGAGCCAGCCAACGGGGATGACAGTTAGGTACGGGGATGACAGTCCACCTCCCCTTCCAGCCTCCCCATCCCACCTCTTCCTTGACTGGTGCTAAGGGACTCATAAACTTGCATTTTCTAGTGTTGGTCCAGACAAACCCCTGCACCCAGCACTCATTCTCATTATAAGGATTATTAAAGTCATAAACATCTTAAGGCTCGGCTCCTGTGGCTCAATGGGCTAAGGCGCCAGCCATGTACACCTGAGCTGGCGGTGATGCAGGACAAAGCAGCTCTACAACCGCTGCCTTGGCCCTGGCGGCGCTGATGCTGTGGCGGATGGAGAAACCAGCTTGCGAAAGGGCTGGACCTGTGCGGAAGACACTGGCGCCTTGCTGTCTGCTCCAGTGCAAATCTGACTGGTTAATATCATGTCAGTTTCCAGGGCCGGGGTCTTCATTGGACAGCTGGCTGTAACTGATGAAGACCCGCCCCTAAGAAGTTCTGGCAAAACAAGTCCCTGGAACTATATAAACCCCTGAGCAGAGAGCTCAGCAGCAGATTTCAGCAGGACTTCAAAGAGAGAACAGCTAAGAAGCAGACCTCTGCGGGACCTCGGAGAGGGAACAGGAAGAGCTGCCTGTTCCCCTCCAGAAGCAGACCTCGGCTAGACCCCGGAGAGGGAACAGGAAGAGCTGCCTGTTCCCCTCCAGAAGCAGACCTCGGCTAGACCCCGGAGAGGGAACAGGAAGAGCTGCCTGTTCCCCTCCAGAAGCAGACCTCCGCTAGACCCCGGAGGGGGAACAGGAAGAGCTGCCTGTTCCCCTCCAGAAGCAGACCTCGGCTGAACCTCAGAGAGGGAACAGGAAGAGCTGCCTGTTCCCCTCCAGAAGCACACCTTGGCTGAACCTCAGAGAGGGAACAGGAGAGTTTGTTCCCCTCCTGGGTCCTCTTGCCTGGAGGTTTAGTTCTTCCTCTACTTATAATTCTTTCCTGTAAATAAATCCCAACTTACCACCACTATTGTGGTCAGTCGATTCCTTCTACGAATCACCGAGACCAAGAGCCTGAAATTCCGGTATCAGCGGGTTCGAATCCAGCCCCGGGACCTGCCAAACAACAATGACGGCTGCAACCCAAAAAATGGCCGGGCGTTATGGTGGGCGCCTGTAGTCCCAGCTACTTGGGAGGTGGAGGCAGGAGACTCGCTTGAGCCCAGGAGTTGGAGGTTGCTGTGAGCTGTGATGCCACAGCACTCTATCCAGGGTACAGCTTGAGGCTCTGTCTCGGAAAAAAAAAAAAAAAACTTAAGACATGCTAGGGCAGTGTTTTTCAGCCTTTTTTATGTCACAGCACACTTGAACCTATAGTTAAACTTCTGTGGCACACTTAGATTATGTTGATCAAAAAAAGAATACATTTAACTGTACTTTGAACATCTTTTGAAAATAATTGAATTAAATGATCTTTAAAAATTTTCGCACCTGACATGTGCATGTCATAGAACACCGGTTAAAAAAAACTGTTTAGGTACACAAGATTCGCTAAAACTTCAAATATTAATTTCCAGAAACTCATTTACAAATTCAACCAATCAGTATCTGCCCCTGTGTGCCTCCTGAAGACAATCTCTATGCAATGGCTGGGTTCCCTCTTTCTGTGTTTCCCTAAGGTACATGGAGACATAGGAGAGTGTGTGGTCTCAGGAATTAAACTCAGGAATTTGGATCTTCCACTAGTTACTTGCTATGCGATGTTAGGCAATGTATTTATGTCCTGGAGTTTGATTTCTCAAACACAGATGGTTATAGTCATACCATGCATAGTATGATTAGATTATTATAGATGTTAAATTATGTGCAAAAGCCTACTCTGGCCTTTGCCTCTGGTGGTGAGAGTAACCACCCAAAATAATTTTTTCCTTGAAACTTTGGTATGTAGGAAACGTGCTTGGATACCTGCTGAAAATGAAAATGCCGGTTTCTGGGCCCCACTCAGGATTTCAATTCAGCAAGTCCCAAATGGGGCTCCAGAGGTTGACATTTTTTTTTTTTTTCCCCCGAGACAGAGCCTCAAGCTGTCACTCTGGGTAGAGTGCTGTGGCATCACAGCTCACAGCAACCTCCAACTCCTGGGCTCAAGCGGGTCTCCTGCCTCTGCCTCCCAAGTAGCTGGGACTACAGGTGCCCACCACAGCACCCGGCTATTTTTTGGTTACAGCTGTCATTGTTGTTTGGTGGCCTTGGCTGGATTCGAACCTGCCAGCTCAGGTGTACGTGGCTGGTGCCTTAGCCACTTGAGCCACAGGCGCTGAACCCAGAGGTTGACATTTTAACCACATTTAATTGTGGGGTAGGAATTCTCAGATCACACCGTGACAGGCAACGGTCATTCCAGCGGTTGAGATGGAGAACAAGGAAGGAAGCCGGGGCCGGTTCCCTTACTGGGCCTGGCCAACAGGCTGATCCTGCAGCTAGAGCAGACACACTGCCTAGGTCCTTACTGCCTGCTCATCAGTTCATAGACATTTACTGCTTGCCTACTAGCCATACACTGAAGTGGGACCTGATAGTCATAGGTAGAAGTGTTTCCTATTCTCAGGAAGCTCTGAAACATTCAGTTGCTTTTCCGGCCACCATCCTTCGGTACCATCCAGTGGATACTATCTTCTTCCCAAAGTTGCTCCTTGATTCCATCACCGTCCCTCCTCCCCAGTTAGCACCATGCATCTTCATGCCCTATTAGAGTCTTGGGTAACAGTTCCTTCAATATTACATGTGAACACTTAGCGTAGTGGTGTTTAGGTGATTATTATGTCTGTGGAATTTTATTTCCTTGAACAAATCCATCTTCTGAAACTTGGCATCTATTCATCCACTTATCAAATATTTATGGAGCACCCTCTATAAGCAGACAGTGTTCCAGAAGCTGAGGATATGGTAGTGGGCAAAATTAAAATCTCTGCCCACACAGAGCTTTTAGCTGGGGAAGACAGGCCATGTTAACAAACCATTTTGAATTCTTATCTGTTTGATCGTTATCTGTATGGTGATCTCGGCTGTGATCCTGTTTGCTCTCTGACTCCTGTGCTATTTTCCTGCCAGATGGACTTCTTACTTTTTTTTGAGATAGAGCCTCAAGCTGTGACCCTGGATAGAGTGCTGTGGCATCACAGCTCACAGCAACCTCCAATTCCTGGGCTCAGGCCAGTCTCTTGCCTCTGCCTCCCAAGTAGCTGGGACTACAGGCGCCCACCACAACGCCCGGCCATTTTTTGGTTGCAGCCATCATTGTTGTTTGGTGGGCCCCGGGGCTGGATTCAAACCCGCCAGCTCAGGTGTACGTGACTGGCGCCTTAGCCCGTTGAGCCACAGGCACCGAGCCGGACTTCTTTCTTAACTCTGGTCTACACAGACCCTACTTAGGTAGTGATTTTATCTGTAAGCCTGAGAATTTTTATTCAAAGTGTCTGTGTTTCTTCCAGGCTTTGATGAAGATCAGCCACACATTTTTAAAACCAGAACTTTCCACAAGAGCAGGCATCCTCAAACTTTTTAAACAGGGGGCCAATTCACTGTCCCTTAGACTGTTGGAGGGCTGGACTATAGTTTAAAAAACTAAAACTATGAACAGATTCCTATGCACACTGCACATATCTTATTTTGAAGTAAAAAACAAAACAGGAACAAATACAATTCACACTGCCACATGTGGCCCGCGGGCCGTAGTTTGAGGACCCCTGCACAAGAGGCTAACTTTTAAAGATACAACAGTGTATTCTCTTCTTAGAGACTATTATGGAGAAAACTTACTGAAGCCGAGAGCCTCTTCTGTCCCAGTTTTTGTTGTTCTTTGTGACCTTTCATTTTAAGCTATTATGCAAAATATAAAAATAAATGACTACTTTACATTCATATTCTACAACTTATTTTAAGTATGACCATTAATAATTTATTAGTAAAAGATAATTTTAAGTATGTGATTTTTTTATGTTTTGCTGCATTCCTTTTGAGCTTTCTGTATTTTTCTAGTTCTAATAGAGAACTAGAGAAATATAAATCCAATTTTTCTTTTTTTTTTTTTTATAGAGACAGAGTCTCCCTTTTTTGCCTTCGGTAGAGTGCCATGGCATCACACAGCTCACAGCATTCTCCAACTCCTGGGTTTAGGCGATTCTCTTGCCTCAGTCTTCTGAGTAGCTGGGACTATAGGTGCCCGCCATGACACCCGGCTATTTTTCTGTTTTGCAGTTTAGCCGAGGCCAGGTTTGAACCCATCACCTTTGGTATATGGGGCCGGCACCCTACTCGATGAGCCATAGATGCCGCCCTATAAATCCAATTTTATAATAACAGTTACAGGGGGACAGCGCCCATAGCTCAGTGAGTAGGGCACCGGCCACATACACTGGGGCTGGTGGTTCAAACCCGGCCCAGGCCTGCTAAAAATAACAATGACAGCGGCAACAACAATAATAAAAAAATAGCCAGGCATTGTGGCAGGCGCCTGTAGTCCCAGCTACTTGGGAGGCTGAAGCTAGAGAGTTAAGCCCGAGAGTTTGAGGTTGCTGTGACATCACAGCGCTTTAACCAGGGCAACAGCTTGAGACTCTGTCTCAAAAAAATAAATAAATAAAAAATAAAAGTTATAGGGAGTTTCAATATAACAAATATTCTACAAAAGGGGTTATATCTCAGCTTGGCGCCTGTGGCTCAAGTGGCTAAGGCACCAGCCACATACACCTGAGCTGGCGGGTTCGAATCCAGCCCGGACCCTCCAAACAACAATGATGGCTGCAACCAAAAAAAAAAAAAAAAAGTCAGGCATTGTGGCGGGCACCTGTAGTCCCAGCTACTTGGGAGGCTGAGGCAGGAGAATCGCTGGAGCTCAGGATTTGGAGGTTGCTGTGAGCTGTGATGCCAGGGCACCCTACCCAGGGGTACAGCTTGAGGCTCTGTCTCAAAAAAAAAAAGGGAGTTATATCTGAAAATTCAGGTAAATAAATATAATTTTAATTTCTACTCCAAAGTGGCAACGTTTGTGAAAATGCCACAAAACGTATTATTTCTACCCTTTCACACAGATATATTTGGTGTATATATATATATATATTTTTTTTTTTTTTTTTTTTTGAGACAGAGCCTCAAGCTGTCAACCTGGGTAGAGTGCTGTGGCATCACAGCTCACAGCAACCTCCAATTCCTGGGCTCAAGCGAGTCTCTTGCCTCCGCCTCCCAAGTAGCTGGGACTATAGGCGCCCGCCACAACACCTAGCCATTTTTGTTTTGGTTGCAGCCGTCATTGTTTGGCAGGCCCGGGCTGGATTCGAACCCGCCAGTTCAGGTGTACGTGGCTGGCGCCTTAGCCCACTGAGCCACAGGCGCCGAGCTAGATATATTTGTATATTTGACCTCAATCCATTATCATCTTTGACTCTCTGTTGTGTATATTTTGTCATTTCCCATGTCTAAATTACTTCCTCTTGACAACATGAACTGATTAATGGAAATTCTTCAGGAAAAAATTCAAACACCAGGAATTTCACTTTGTGCTGTGAAGTGCAAAAGAATCAGTTTGATGGCTCGGGCGCTGTGGCTCAATGGGCTAACGCACCAGCCACGTACACCTGAGCTGGCGGGTTCAAATCCAGCCTGGGCCCGCTAAACAACAATGACAGCTGCAACCAAAAAATGGCCAGACGTGGTGGCGGGCGACTGTAGTCCCAGCTACTTGGGAGGCGGAGGCAGGAGACTCACTTGAGCCCAGGAATTGGAGGTTGCTGTGAGCTGGGATACCACGGCACTCTCTCCAGGGTGATAGCTTGAGGCTCTGTCTCAAAAAAAAAAGAAAGAAAGAAAGAAAGAAAGAAAGAAAGAAAGAAAGAAAGAAAGAAAGAAAGAAAAAGAAATTGAGCTGTTAAGGGTTGTGTTCAAACACATTTATTTTTTTGAACAAGAATTTTAATTAAGGGACCAAAAAGCCCAAGCTCATGGCTTTTAGTAATTGAAGTTCGTGTCTATAATTTGTCATATCTCAAATTTGTAGACACTATTACCAGCCTAGCTTCTTTTTTTCAACCTTTAACTTGTAAAGGAAGTTTTCCTTCCTCGTAAGCTCTCTTTTTATGTCTAGTAGGAGCAGCTCTTGTGATTATCATCAGTCAGAGGGAGTCCACACAAGTCAGTGAGCAGCAAGAAGTCACCGTGTTGCCAGGAGATCTAAGGATTTTCTTCTCTAATCCTTGTCATAGTCAATGTCTTTTTGGAAGACGTGTCTTCATTTCATTACCATATTAGGTGCCTAAGAGTTTAAAAGTCAATTTATGATTACTAAACTTTTGACTATCTTAGAAACATTTTGTTGAGCCAGAATCCTGCTCTTCGCCCAGCCTAGAGTACAGTGGTATCATCACCACCATCGGTTGGTTGAGCTCACACCAACCTCAAACTCTAGGCTCAAGCAATCCTCCCACCTCAGCCTTCCAAGTAGCTGAGACTACAGGCTCTCGCCACCACATACAGCTAAGACTATCTTAGAGTTTAATTTGCTCTACAACGTGGCTAGAGAGGCCAACACATGACTCCACGGGACGATGAACAGGGAAAGTGAGTCCCTTTTCCTGTTCTCTGGGGACTAGGATTGAGTTGTTTTTGTGTGTGTGTTGGAGAGCGAGGGTTAACTGGTTGAGGGTAGATTTCTGAACTACCCCAGAGAGCATAACTAGAAATCTGCTGTCAGGCTCAGAGTGGAGTAATCAGGCTGGCTGGATAGGGAGATAGAAAAATATCTGGATAATTAAGGAAGGGCACTAGGATCGCTTAACATACAAAGGGGCAAAGAGAATTTTTAGATCCCAATGGTAGAAAAACCTGAGGAGATTCCAGCTAACTACACATATTAAAGTGTTTTGATTCAGGAAAAAATAGAAGTTTCAGGTTGGGCACCGTGGCTCACACCTGTAATCCCAGTACTCTGGGAGCCTCAGACAGGTGGATTGCCTGAGCTCACAGGTTGGAGACCAGTCTGAGCCAGAGCGAGACCCCCATCTCTAAAAAAAAGCTGGGCATTTTGGTGGGTGCCTGTAGTCCCAGCTACTTGGGAAGCTGAGGCAAGAGAATCACTCGAGCTCAAGAGTTTGAGGATCTGTGAGCTATGACACTACAGCACTCTATAGCAGGTGACAAAGTAAGACTCTGTCTCAAAAATAAATAAATAAATAAAAGTTTCAATCACAGCTGAACATAAAAAAGGGAAACTGGCTTGGCGCCTGTGGCTTAATCGGCTAAGGCTCCAGCCACGTACACCTGAGCTGGCGGGTTTGAATCCAGCCCGGGCCCACCAAACAATAATGACGGCTGCAACCAAAAAATGGCCAGGTGTTGTGGCGGGCGCCTGTAGTCCCAGCTACTTGGGAGGTGGAGGCAGGAGACTCACTTGAGCCCAGGAATTGGAGGTTGCTGTGAGCTGTGATGCCACAGCACTCTACCCAGGGTGACAGCTTGAGGCTCTGTCTCAAGAAAAGAAAAAAAGAAGAAAGCTATAAATTAGTTTCATACTAGGTAGGGCTGAGTACATTGGATACTTTTTCTTCCATTCTTGAGATACTTTGCTAAGAAGAATATGTTCCAGCTCCATCCATATAAACATGAAAGAAGTAAAGTCTCCATCTTTCTTTAAGGCTACATAATATTCCATGGGGCTATGAAACTAATTTATAGCTTTCATACGAAGGCTATAACCCAATTATAGCACAAGAATATGGGGAAAGGGGCAAGGGAGGGAAGGGGAGGGGGAGGATAGGTGGAGGGAAAGTAATTAGTGGGACCACACCTACAGTGCATCTTAGAAGGGTATAAGTGAGACTTACTAATTGCAGAGTATAAATATCCGAACACAATAACTAAGAAAATGCCATGAAGGCTATGTTAACCAGTTCAATGAAAATATTTCAAACTGTATATAAAACCAGCACATTGTACCCCATGATTGCATTAATGTACACAGCTATGATTTAATAAAAAAAAGAAAAGCCCTGACCTGAAAAGCTCAGGGAAAAGCTCACAGGGACAGCGGGAATGATTAAGGGGAATCTGCATGAGGTTTGCTCCTCATCTCAGGGGATCCCCTCTCCTCCCTTCAGCTCTACAAAGCTAAGAAAACAAGAGCATGATCTGGCCTCAAACCCTTCCGAAATAACCACTGCCAACAGAGAAGCACACACCACCAGGGAAATAGGAGCTGAAAATGACAAGAATCCTTTAACCACCTCAAAAACAAGACTAGGACCTGGAAAACATACACCAGCTAAAGCTGAAGAAGCAACAGACCAATAATTTAAACAAGCATACTCACTGTACATAGGGACATAAGGGGAGTTATTAGCTATATAAAGAAAGGACAGAACCTTATTTAAATAATGATACAAGAGGAAGAAAAGAAGGAAAGATTAGGTGTGAAAGATATAAACACTGAAGGAAGGAAATCAGCACATACACCGGGACTGGTGGGTTCGAACTCAGCCCAGGCCTACTGAACAACAGTGACAACTACAACAAAAAAATAGCCGGGCGTTGTGGCGGGTGCCTGTAGTCCCAGCTACTCGGGAGGCTGAGGCAAGAGAATCGCTTAAGTCCAATAGTTTGAGGTTGTGTGAGCTGTGACGCCACAGCACTCTACTGAGGGTGGCATAAGGAGATTCTGTCTCAAAAACAAAATAAAATGAAATAAAAAATGAATGAATTAAAAAAAAAAAAAAAAAAAGGCATTGGGAAGGTGTCTTAGTCCCTTTTTTCCCCTGCTATGGCCGAATACCTGAGTCTGTAAACTTAATGAAGAACAGAGAACTATTTCTTTCAGTTCTGGAAGCTGGGAGGTCCAAGTTCAAGAGGCCCTGGTGAGGACTTCTTGCAGTGTCCTCCATGGGGGGAGGAGGAGGGGCAGGAGAGCACAGGACAGCAAGAAAGGAAGAGTCCACACTCATCCTTCCTGCCCGGAACCCGCTCCACAATAACAGCATCAGTCTACAAGGGCTGTCTGCAGGATCCGCACCACGGGGCTGAATACTGTGCAGACAGCTTTTGTCTTCATAAGGGCAGAGCCCTCGCCACCCAGCCATTTGTAGAGGTGCCATTTCGCAACCCTGTCACATTGGGGATTAAGTTTCCAACACGTGAAATTTGGGGGACACATTGAGACACAGCACTTATCATTGAAAGGCGGAAAATATCATTTTGTTCTTTATTTTTTGAGTATAAATTTAATTGATGGCTTTCCTGATATTACACTAGCCCTGTCTTCTTGAAATAAACCTTATTTGGTAATTCTTCATTTGTTTTTTAAAACTAGAATAACAACACCTTTTCTATTCTATCACAGAATTTTTTTTTAATTAAGGTTTTATTAGACTCTTAAGAATAGTTATATAACTTTTTCCTCTTTTTATTTTGTCTGAAAAACATTGCAAATTACCTCTTTCTTAAAAACTCATCTATAAAATTATCTCAGTCAACTTACTTTTTCCTTGTCTTCTTTTCATTTTCCTTGCTAACATTACACAGTGTTCCAGATATCCCAAAATGCTTTTTCTACCTTGTATCACTGAGACTCCAGGCAGGAAACATATAACACATTCAAAATCTTAGGAGGATTTAAGAAAGGACATATTTCCAGAAGTGAGAGTCAGGTAAGAGCAGGCCCCCCAGGAGTCTGGGCTGTTAACAGTGGAGCCATAACCATAGGCCCAAAGAGATTAGGAAAAGAAGTACTTATCAGCATCCAAAAGTCTCATGGAGAAGACCACTTTGGCCTTCTGTCTGAAGAAATAGCCCAAGTGAAGTGTGAGCTTATAGGGAGAGAATAAATACTTTAAATACCTTGATATCTCTTTCATTCCTCTTGCCTCTGATGGGAACTCCCATGAGCTGAACCCAAGTAATTTGAGATAATCTGTCCAGGTAGCTTCCTGGGGCAGCAAGCAAGTTTTAGAGCAAATCTGGAAAGATCAACAGACATTATCCACCACACTAATTTTCACACAGATCACGATAAGCAAGAATGCCCAATAACCAAGTGTTTTATAATCAGCTCAACAAGATGCAATGTATTATAGGAAGCATTTGGAGATAATTAAGTGCACTTGTAACCACCAGTTTGCTTGTTTCTGGCAGCTCCCAAAGAACAAAGACGATTTGCTCATTTCGTATCTCCAACACCCAGCCTCAATTTGAAATAGACCATGTGCTCAGTAAGCAGGAGATCAATGAAAGAGTGAAGACACAGCGTGACCTTGTCACATGACCTTCCATGTCTAGTTTTTTGTTTGTTTGTTTTTTTAGGAGTAAGAGTTTGAATTGGATAATCTCTACATTCCTTGAAAACACTGGTTGTCCTTGTATTTATCTAAGACCTTTCATTAATGCTAGTCAATGAACTTTGAAAATGCCCTTTGTTATTCAGAGGCCTTGGCATTCCAGTTGACCTACAAAGACTTTAACAGGAACTAGGGCCCTTGGGTAAAGTTAACAAGTGAGCCCAGAGTCCCCACTGACTAAATATCCTGGAAGCTGAATGGCTTATTCAGCCTTTGTTAATTCATAGCTCCCTTATCCCATCTGCCCTGTGGTGGCCTCCAAAGACAAATTTCCAGCTATTCAAAAGGCCACAGCTGCCTCTACTACATGAATACAATGATTTCTTGAGGAGCCAAGAAAGATATAAGAGAAAGAGACTTTCACAGGCATTGCATCTGCTTTATTAGTTTGCAAAGCATGTCCTGTGCACACACCCACTCTAGGAGATGATGTAGTGTTTGCGAAGTTCTGTTACCTCAATAAATTCCTGCCAGAGCCCTGTGTAAGGAGAAGAAGGGACACACCTGGTCCAAAGCCCTGAGCAAGAAGTCATGGAAATGTCTCCCAGAAAATGAGTGTCAGATCAGGGTGGGACAAAAGGCTCAGCTTTCCTGATTTCAATCTCACAATATTTCACACAGCTGACCCTCAGTACATGTTTGTTGGGTAACTTAGTAGGTATATTTATGAATAAGTGGGTGGATGGGTGCTGGAGTAACAGAGCCATACAAGTGGTGGGACTTTCTTCTCTGACCAAGAGAAGAAGATGATATTTCCATTTCACTATACCTTTGTCCTTACCTAGGGTTTGCTGGAAGAATGGGGACTGAAGACCCCATTCTTGGCAAAGGAAAGCACCCCCAGAAAAAGAGGAAAACTAAAATGTAAGCTGAGTGAGTCAGAACAAAGAAAAGTCAGCTAGTTTTCATTTAAGCTAGCCATTGCTAACAAGCTTCTTGCATTTTCTGAAACTCTAGCCTGTTGGGGCTACAGCTTACAAACACCCTGCTGGGTCTGTGAGCACTCTGAGGAGAGTAATAGCCATAGAAAGAGATTATGGCAAGTCCTTGAAAAGATACATCTTCTAGGGCATTTCCTGCCCATTAAACAGGCAAAGCAGATGTCCATTGTGGAGATTTTCAGTTGCCTGGGGCAGAGATAAAGGGAGTAGCTTGAGTTCTGAGATATGGGCAGAAGAGCTTACATCCCTTATCTCAGAGGAAAATCCTCTGTGGTGGTGATGGGAGGAAAATGCCTCCCTCCCACCCATCCCTCAGAGGAGATTAATGCTGGTGGCATTTTACTCCAGAGAGACCTAGTAGAGCTTAACACCTCCCTAGAAATCTGTGTGTGTGACCTGAAGTAGGAGGCGCTCCCAATACAAGGCTCAGATTTCAGATTATTGAAGGTTACCCTTAAGGTTAATAATAATAACAATAGGAGCTGGTAAAATCAATCCCAGAAACCGCTGAAGTCTTTATTCCCTCACTCATCTTACCCTCTGGGCAAACAGCCTTCAATAAAATCAGAGTGGAGCAAATACTCTGGGCCATTGCTGGAATCCCACAACAGGCAATGGACCCCTGAGCTCCCACTTTTAATTCTATTCTATATCTTTTGTCTTTCTTTACTGTCACTCCTAACTGTATATTTCTTCAGTCAATCGCCGCCAGTTTCCACAGACTGCTCTAGGGGCAGGACCCCCACAGGGTTAACCTAGCAGTTGCTGGCAGGTTTAGACACTACAGGAGAATCTGGATCCTTTTGTACCACGTAAAGCTTGCATGCAATCACAGAGCCTCAATTTCTCACCTTGAAAATTGAAAATACTAATTTTTGCCTTATAGGGATTTTCTAAGAGAAATCACAAAATCTCCAGATATTCTGCTGGGTACTCAGTCGGCATGCAAGTGAGGGACAACCCACTCTTCCTCGTTCTCCTTCCCCCCTTATCCTACTTTGTTCATTTTATTCAGCAAAATATCTGAGGTTGAGGAGATGAGCATATAGCACTCTGTGGTTTCCTCTCCTGAGTTCACAACCTGTGAAGAAACAGAAAACAGAGAAATGAGGATCAAAATGTCATCTTAATAATTGATCAGCCTATGTCAGGGAATGTGGCTTAGTTGTGTGTCCTCTTTGAGGTTGCTAATTAGACAGATCTGTTCACCTGCCACTGGTGCGGATGGACCACTGCAAGGCCTCACACCTGAGGCCAGCACACTGCATGCATTTTCAGAATATTTCCTGCGTGAACATCATAATCCCCACCCTTTTGACCTCAGGCTCAGCCATCTGACTTCTGGAAGTAATAAAAATGCAAGCAAAAATAATGAGCAAAACACCTGGGTAGGAGCTCTAAAGCCAGAGAGTAGTTTGCTTTGTCTCTTAATCCTTTTGCCAAAGACCAGTGTCAGCTCAGGCCACCATAACAAAGTGCCATAGAGTGAGTGGTTTGAATGACAGAAATTTATTTTCTCACAGTTCTGGAGGCTGGAAGATTGAGAGCAGAGTACCAGCATGGTCATTTTCTGGCAAGGGCCCTCCTTACTATCTGCTTACTCATTCTGTCCTCACATGGCCAGAAAGAGAGAAGGAAAGAGGGAGAAAGATAGAGCTCTCTGGGGTCTCTTCTGATAAGCGCACTACTCCTATCTTGTCGACCCTATTCTATCTTATCTAAACATAATTTTCATCCAAAGGTCCCATCTCTATGATCACATTGCAAGCTAAAGCTTCAACATGTGGATTTGAGGGAACACTGTTCAGTCCACGGGATTTAAAGATGTTCCAGAAAGAGGGTTGTCCATAAGCTTGGACCCAGAGTGAAGATCTGTGGTACAGAGACACACCTGACTGGTAAAGGACAAGTATCTTGGTACTCAGAACCCACCAAAGTTTTGGAGCTATTTGTTATTGCAGCATGCCTTAGCCCACCCTGACAGATATACCACCCTACTTCCTACCACATTCCCCAGGTGAACTCTTTCCATGGGTTAATGAATAATTCCCTTCTCTAGGAACAGATTTCAAAGACGGTAGAGAAGAGATGGAGTTAGACATGTTCAGTTTCTCTCCCCCAATTCATCCATTGGTTAAGGTATTTCTGCTTCAGTTTTGTATTGTTCACCTTATACCTTGGGGAAAAGAATAAAAATTCCCTTATTACTTTAGAACCATATTCAGTAGAAAATTAATTTAACCTATCTTCACACAAGTCTAAATAACGCAGGACATTGATACTGAGCACAGGAGTGATATGGTACATTTTTTTTTTTATTTTTTTGAGACAGAGTTTCACTTTGTTTCCCTCAGTAAAATGCCATGGTGTCACAACTCACAGCAACCTCCAACCCTTGGGCTTAGGCAATTGTCTTGCATCAGCCACCCAAGTAACTGGGAGTACAGGTGCCTGCCACAATGTTCATCCATTTTTGTTGTAATTGTCACTGCTATTTTAGCTGGTTGGGGCCAGGTTCAAACCTGCCACCCATAGTATATGGGGCGGGCACCCTACCTACTGAGCCACAGATGCCGCCCAATACATGTATTTTTCAATAACAACAAAAACTATGTGTGTAAAAGTGATTTTAGTACTCTAATTTGGAAGCTAGACTTTGGAGTTTTCTATACCATATCCTGCCCTTCACATTGATTCCTAACACCACTGCCAGGTCTTTCCAAGAATGGTACCAGGTCTAATTTAGATTATATTCTTCATGCAATCATCTTCTTCTCTTATAGCCATAAACAGTTTTTGGCATTAGTGGGTTCTCAGTAAACAATTGTTCTTTACACCTTTCAACTGGAGATGTGGCTCCCGGAGCCTCTTCTCTTCTCTCTGTGCTTCTCTGGAACAAATTCCAAAAGCCCTGTGACCAGTGAGGCAGCATTGTCCAACCCCTCTGCTATAGTATCATGCATTTCTGACAGTCCTGAATCTCTTCTCATCCTGCACCCTCCTGGCTGGGGATCCTCCAGCTCACTGTCGCAGTTGTTGCTGCCAAATGCCATCCTCGGAGAGTGTTCTTGGCTCTTCTGCAGCATCACCCTCAATCCTCCTGCCAAGAACAGAGGAAGGTAAATGACACTGTGCACAGATGATATGAAGCCCAACTACAAAAATCATGCTGTATTTTTTTAGATCCAGACTCAAAAAATAGAAAAGCCAGGAAGGATCTTACATAACATTTGGCCCAATCTCCTAACTTCTCTCATTGAGAAAAATGAGACTGAAAGCATTCGTGGGACCTGGTCATGGTACTTAGTGGTCACAGTCATGACCCCTAGTATTGCCCTGCAGAGCATGGATTAACTACAGTGCCATGCATATCGTAAATACTTTCAAATTATAAAGATATACGTAAATATTTTAATGCATCTCAGTACTCAACATCTCAGTTAATAAATCTTTCTCTTCTCTTACATCAGGTCATCCAGCAGTGCAAAGTGTAACATGGCACCTGGAACATAGTATGTTACCACTAAATATATATTTTGCTTTTCTGTTTCTCAATAATTTTTAAAGCAAAATTTATTCTATTTATCACATTAAACAATAAATATTGGCCATAGTTTATTAAATATTTTGTTCACTCACCCTGTATATATTCATCTATCCATCCATCCATCTGTTTATAAGGTTGGAAAGGGTATAAACTTGTGTACAATAAACATGTATTTAGCAGCAATACATGAAACAGAGTTAAGATTCAAAATTGGGTAAGAAATTGTCCTAAATCTCAATTGTCTTTACATAATTTATCATCAAGTTACACAAAATAAATTTTTTTAAAAAAATCAAATATTGGATATAATGGGTTGAATTATTGGCCTTGATTTTTTTTATATCTTTAGTATAACTTCATCATGGGTGAACAATATTTTCCATGTCTATAACTTTGGTTTCACCAATGGTGATGAGCAGAAACAATAGTTTCCAGTGTTAATCATAGGCCATAAGACACACCTCATGTTTCACTTTGCTCTGTCATTTCCATACCTAAGACAGGCTACAGCCTAAGACAGCTGGGCCACTAGGCCCGGCTAGAGATAAGAGACATGTGCAACAGAGCTGCCCCAGCCAAGCCCAACCTCAGTCAGCCAATCTCTAGCAGAGCCACAGACACATGAGAGGGATCAGCTGTACCCCAGCTAACCTACAGTCATATGAGCAATAATTAATCATTGCTGTTTTAACCACTGAGTATTGGGGAAGCCTGATACCTGAAATTGTTAATTTTATATATCCACATGACTAGGCCATGAGTTGCCTAGATATTCTGTTAAACATTATTTTGGGGTGTATCCATGAGGCTGTTACTGGATAGGATAAACATTTGAATCAGCAAACTAGATAGAGTTAAGTAGACTTCCTTCCCCAGGGTGTGAATAGGCCTTATCCAGTCTGTGGAAGGCCTGAACAGAATAAAAGACTGAGTAGGTAAGAATTCTCTTCCTCTGCCAGATTGTCTTTGAGCTGGGGTATTGCTCTTTTCCTGCCTTATAACTTGAATTTGAACTGGAACTTACACTACTGAACCTCCTTGTTCCCAGATTGTTGGAGGAAGATTTAAAGTGGGACTGTGCCGTCAGCTTTTCTGGATCTCCAGCTGCCCGACTGCAGGTGTCAGATTTCATAGTCTACCTAATCACATGAGCCAATTCCATTTTGTAAATCTATCTCAGGTAGATTGGCAGATATTGAGCATCTAGTGGACTCCAACCTGAGACAGTAGTCAGCGAGGGAGAAGGTGCTGAGGAAATCACGAAACTTACACCAAACTTAGTGCATAAAACCAGAAGCCTGAAGGGCATACACTGTTTTATGTATCTGGCGGCAGCATGAAAACAATGCAGCACCTGTTCTGTTTCCCAGAATCTTTTCATTGGGTACACAACAGAGTATACATGCGAGAATGCACAGCATTCAGTAGTCAGCACTCAAGGTTAAGAATGAGAGAGGGGAGATTACAGCACCCAGAAAGGTTGAGTAAAGTGTAAACAGGGACATAGGGTAATGAAGTATCTGAAGTGGCCAGATAGGGAGAGCAAATTTCATCTTCTTAGACAGACATCTCAGATTCTCTAGCCTAAGCTACTAGTTGATGGCCTCAGCTGCCTGCAATGCTGATTTCTTCATGCAGGGATAGTCATGCAGACATTCCCCTGAGTGGGCACCTTACCCTGAGTTGGAAGGTCTGTGAGGAATTCAGCCTGTCTACCTCCCACAGATAGATAGATACAGATGGTAATAGATAGATAATGATAGATTAGATAGATAGGTAGAGGTAAATGATAGATAGGTATAGATGTTAGATCAATAGATATAGAGGGTAGATAGAGATATAAATATAGATACAGATAATAGATATATCTCCTACTGGTCTGTTTCTCTGAAGAACCCAGACAAATACACTCCCCTGATTAGCAAGGTCACTCAATATTCTGGTAATGAGGGCATTATTAACAAGCCACCTCTCTTCCATCCCTATCACATCTGCTACACTTTAGATCTTCATTCTTTTTCTCAAATTATTACAAGTGCCTTTTTTTATTGTTGGAGATTCATTGAGGGTACAAGATGTGTCACACACTGAGACCCCACCCCCTCTCCCTCCTTCCCTTTCTCGATTCTTTCTTTCCCCCACCCACCTCCCTCTTTCTCTCTCCCTCTGCTCTCCCCCTCTCTGCAACTGCTTTTTAATGGTCTCGCTGCTTTTTCAAGCCTTTTCTAATTCTTATTCTTCATTATTATAATATAAAATTCATTGTCTAGAAGACCATCTGCCTAACTTTCCCTCCTGCTAAAAATCCATGAATAATCACAATGGTGGAAACACTAATATATTCACATGTGGTTAAAATCATAACTCTAAATGTTTTACATAATTCAACTCATAAAATTCTCCCAATAACCCTAGCCAAATGCCCAATTAAGTGGATAGTTTTATTATTTCCATTTTGCAGATGAGAGAATGGCAGAGTAGTTGAGTAACTTGCCTAACACCTGTAGAACATGGTTCCAAGCCCTAGAAGTCCAGTCTCATAGGAAATGTTCTTAACCTCTTCTCTATAGTACATTCTACTCCCTTTGTTATCAGGGAAACACGCATACTCCTTAACACAGAAACCCTTCATAACATCCCCTTCGGGTCTCCACATTGGACAGCTCCAAAGACATCACTTAGAGCTTAGTGCACCCTGCCTGCCCCTTGAATTCTCATGACTTGACATCTGAAATGCTTGAATACCCTGTTTTCCATCCCTGAGAAATGACTTAAGATTCTGAAGCATACTATAGAGTTTCCAACCTTGCTGTATTCACCCAGGTGTCCTTCCTCCCAGACCACTTAGAGAACTGCTGTGCTGCACCCCCCCCCCACCATCTTGCCTGGCCTGCAATTGCTCCTCTGAAGCCCCCAGGCACCAGGCATGGCACGGTGTCCATAGGCTGCAGAGGTTGGAGCTCACTCTGTCACACTACCACCCAGCTGGAAGAACCTATGTATCTACCTCTCTTGGGTTTATAGCTATAGATAGAAAATCTTGTAGAGCATTAATATATACTAACTAACTGAAGAAGTGATGAAATAAATGAGTCCTTAGGGTTTATTGAAACAGAGAACATTAGAGATTCTGGAAGATCAACAAGAACTGTAAGGGTGAGGCCAGTCGACCTCTGGGGTAGAGACACAGCACCCAGTTCTCTCGTGTTGGTTGGTTTAGAGCTTGTAATTCCACCACTAACATTTGACTCTTTTAGCTTAAAATTATGACCAAATGAAGGAGGAAGTCCCCTTGAGAGGGGTTACACTGAAGCTGTAATCATTAAACTAGACATTGGTGAGGAAAAACCAGTTCAGCACTTCTCTGAAAGCAGATCTAGAAGTGTCAGAATCTGTAGGAAGGGGAAGGAGGCCTGCACCTCTGAGTCACTTTCTGGGCCTATCAGAGAAGGAGGAAAAACCCCCAATGTCCCTCCCAACCCAACATTTGGAGATTTTATGATGACTTCCTTTCTCACAGACCCTTCTCTATCTACTCTTTCTCCCCAGGGTTCCTAGGACACCGGAACGAGTCTATGGTTTTATAATTTGTGATTTTCTGATGCTAAGGGGGATGGTGGAAAGGACATGGATTCATAGTCAAAAGCTTCATCCCAGGCACTAGCTTTGCACACCCCAAGCAGACGTCCATGGGAAGAGCCTAACTGCCATTTACTAAGTTCTTGTGTCAGGTCCCCACTCAGGACTTTACACCTGGTGCATCTAGTCCTCTTAACTCCACGAAGGAGCTGGTGCTGTCATCACTCTACACGTGAGGAGATGGGGCCCAGGGCCACCGAGGGACATGCCCGAGCCATCTGACCAAGCAAGTGGACAGATGCAAATCGAGCCAGGCCAGCTCACTCCAACTCCCTGCTCTTGCTTGGTGCCGTGAGTCTCATTGGGTTCATCTGAAAAATGAAGGGGTTGGAACAGCTGTCCTTCCAGCCCTTTCATTTTATGACTTGACACTCACTTGTGATTGGGGCAGGTCTGAAATTACTTCAGAGACCAGCGCCTGCCAAATCGTAATCAAGTTGGCCGCAGTGTCTGTAGCTGGGCCCTGCTTCACGATGGTGATGGCTCACTGCTGCTGGTTCTGAAGCTGGGGAGGCAGGGCTGAGGGTGGGGGGGTCTGGCCCTGTGTCACTTCATTCCTTGTGCTCCATGCATAAGTCACCAGCCTTTCAAAACACATCAGCGTGTTCCTTCTTGCTGCCATGAAAACCTCTGCTCATAAGATGACTCAATCACTGTGATTTATTTTAATTGAAAAGTCTACCAGCCACCCTTTGCCAAAGCAACTGGCCAGCTCCTATTTGATTTCCTCCTAGAATATCCCCCACTAGTGCACGGTGATGGCACAGGCCAGAGGAGGGGAGGCGATGAGTTCTGAAGAGCTGCCTGGCCTCAAATCGACATTTAAGAAGGACCTCAAACCTATATTTTAATTTTTTTCTCCAAATGGTAACATATATAAATCATTACACATGTTTTGTATGCTTTAACAGCAATCATTTATAAATAGAACCTATTTGTTAAAACCTATTTTGATATTTTCCTCTGTTCCGAATTTAATGAAAACATTAAGGGAAAAAATGAGAGTAGCCAGCATCTCCTTTAGTCCTGAGGTGATAGGGTTGTTCAAGTCTCACCCTGGTCTGCCCTGCCCTTTGTCTTAAGACATTTCATTTCTCTTGATCTTGGTTTCTCATCTTGCTTTTTACTTTTTAATTTTTTTTTCTCTTCTTGTGGTCAGGGCCAACTGCGAAAACCTAAGAAAATATTTTTATGAATTTTAAAGAGTCAGACAGAGTTAAAAGATCACTACTGTTGATTTACATTGTGTGGGGAAAAACAATGTAACCTTATGTGAGAGAGACAAAGTTAAAATAAAAAGCTATAGAAGGAAAAATAAAATAAAATATTATTGTTGTTATTGAGGAAAGTGGAGGAAAAGGTAAAAAAAAAACACAAGAATAAAAGGAAGAAATCACATGAAGGAGAAAGACAGTGAGAAGAAAGGGAAGCTGAAAGAGAAAAAGGAAAAGGTAAGATTGGGAGTGTGCAAAGCAGTGCTCTTTCCGATTTCCCTGCTGGCCTTTCTCTAATTCTAAAAAGCCCATGGTAAATATTTTCTTATGCACATCTTCCTTTTTCAAATACAGCTTTAATTTTTTTTTTATTTTTAATTATTATGGGTACATAATAGCTGTATATATGTATAGAGCACGTGTGATGCTTTAATACAGGTAAACAATGTGTGCTCATCAAGGCAGGGTAAGTGGAGTACCCATCACCTCGGTATTCACTATTTCTTTGTGTTAGGAATATTCCAATTCCCTTCTTTTGAAGTACACCGTAACTCTTTGTTGATTATGGTCACCTCGTTGTTGTATCAGATATTTAAAGGCAAAGAGATCCAAGCTCCAAAGGTTTGCAATCGTGTTGCAGGTGACTCTCTTTCGAGCAAAGTGGTCAAGATCTAAATGTCACATTTCCCACTCAGAGCCCAGGCTGTTTTCTCCGCATCACTGTGATGGGAAGTGCTGAAGAACCTGCTCTGGTGTGGCAGAGAGCTGCCTCCAGAGACACTGGGGTCACCATGAGGTCACCATGCTCTTGTGGGTGGGGCTGGGCAGCAGGGGAGGTGGCATAAACAAATTTACCACGTTTATAAAGTGGCAGGAATCAGGTGTGGCTATGGCAGGTCATAGAAGACACAAAGCAAAAATCTTTTGATATTTCAGGACTCGTGGCATCCCAAGGATGCAAGGGAACCTGTTCAACTTCAACCTAGTACAGAAATTCTTCCTACAGCCTAATGAAATCACGAGTTCCTCTTCCTGGATAGACCCGCCCCTGTCACTGAGAAGCTCACTACCTCCCAAGGCAGCATCTTCTGCAGAAATATCCTTTACCAGGTATAACTGACAAAGCTGATTCACTGGCTACAGCTCTGCCATTTAATCCAAATCTCATCTCTCTTGGACATAAGGGACTCTGAGATACACTCTCAGCTCTCTTCTGAAGACTCCTGTTGAGAAAAAATAAAACTTACAACAGCTCCTCTCCTGACATGATCACTGCATGGTTGCTAACCTAATGTCACTTACCCACTATGTGGCAGGTACACAGCCAGGGACTCTGACTTCTCCCTTGTCAGAGAACCTATCTGTCAGGCTCCCCACCCTTTCTCTTTATAATATTGATTGGGTTTTCTTTTGATTAATGGAGTAATACATATTAATTGTAGACATCTCAGAAAATAATACAGATAAACATATCATTATTAACTTCTAATTCTGGACCAGGCCCTGTGCTACATAAACTTTAATATACATTACCTCATTTAAAATTCACAACAGCCCTGCAAGGGCACCTTTATTCTATTTTGGACAGAAGGCTTAGGGGTTTGGGGTTATTTTCTTAAAATGATACATGAAAAAATGATTCAGACACAGTGTGTGCTATAGCCCACCCTAGACAATGAAGACCACTGAGAACCTGGAGCCTGCATAGTATATTTTTGTACACCTTCCATCTACTTCCCTGTCTCTGCTCTACCCACGGACAGTCCAGATTGGGGTCACACAGCACATGTGGTACAAAGGCGGGCATAGAGTCTCATTCAGTGGATGCACTACCAATTGATTTAAACTTTTCCCAGTTACTGGGCATCTAAGTAGTTCTCTACTTGTCTACTAACATAAATGATGGTGTGAAAGACATTCCTAAAAATAGATATTTGTGCAATATGCTGTCTTCTCTCTAAAAATAAATTCCCATGAGTAGAATTATCTTTTAAAATACCTGGAGCTGAACACAGTCAACCTAATAGGGGTATTACCTTATATAACATAAAAACAATTGTGCTAGGTTGTTTTTTTTTTTTTTAATTTTTTTAAACTCACCTTCTTCCCAATTGTTCTATGTTCTAAGGCAGAAACATCAACTGAATCATTAGTCCTTGTTTCCCAGGGCCCAGAACATCGTCTGGCACATTTTAGGCACTCAGTACTTCTTTGTCTAATGATTGAATGAATGAATAAAATGAAGGTGACTTTATCAAGCCTCCATTAGAAGAAAGTTCTCATTATTTCTTAAAGTTCCTGGAAAATTAATAACCATATATGCGGGACAAAAGTAGCAACATTTACCCTAATTTTTGACCCAAGAATGCTTTGTCCTTCCCTCTTCTCCCCAGATTTCCCTTCCCAGTGGTCATTCTAGTACAAATGGAGAAAACTAATCCTTAGACTTCGAAGGCCTCCAAAGGTTCTTCCACACACCAGTGGCGCCTGTCCCAGCTGTGTGTTCCAGCTGTGATAGGCCAGAGTGAGCAGACCCCTCGTCGACCTCTCTAGAAGGTACTCTCATCACCACAGCTGCTCGAACTTGATGATACATTTCTCTAACTCAGAGTCAAGGGGAGGAAGAATTTGATTTGTCTTTGGACAGGATTTGGAAAAAAAGAAGAGAAAGAGTCTGGCACTTCTCAAGCAAGAGAGCAGAGGGTCAGTTAGGTGATCATCTGACTTCCATTTTTACAGCACTTTACAGTTTACATACAACTCGCACACATATGTCTCATTTAATAAATTCACAAGATAGACATTGCTACTTCTGTTTTACAGACTAGAACCTCAGTGTCTGGAGTTCATTTCCTTAACTAAGCCAAGCTCACATGGGTAGTAAGCATCAAAGTGCCAAGCCAGGAAAGCCAGACTGTCTCCAAGTGGTGTCACCTCTATGACTCCACCTGCTGACCCCCCACCAGCCTCCCTAACTTTCCCTAACTCTCTTTCCCCATCTGATGACTCACACTTGACCTCCTCGGTTCTGAGAGGTCTCCAGGGCATATGGACATTCTCAGATCCATCAGAGTTCTCATGGACCTCTGCACTTGGCTAGCTCCCACCATCTGCCTCAGGGACGATACCCACAGAGAAGGCAAGGACAGGCGAGCTGTTGAGTCTGTCCCGACCATAAGAACAAGAAACGATTATACACCAGAGCCTGGCCTGAAAATACATCATGTCTCAGACACGCTTCATTCCATATGTCAAACAGAAACACTTTTTATCACCAGAAACCCAGGCTATTTTCAAACCAGTGACCTCAAAGTAAAAATATTCTGCCAAGTTGCTTGTTAGCAAGCCAGAAAACCTTTGATACTGGCCACTCTGCCCTAACTGGCTTGCCCAAATGTGGAAGCATTGAGGAGAATGAGCCATGAGTACCATCTGTAGTGATGAATCTAACCCACATCATATTTGCTTCTGGGGAAGAGGGGAGGAGAGGACTCTGCTTCCCTAGTAGGAAGCTGAGGTTCCCTGGCCCAGCCTTAGAATAAATTAAAGGCAGCAGCTATGACCCTGACTTTTATGAAAGTACAAATATTTTAAAACAAGGAATCCCTTAGAGATTAAGAATGGCCAGTGATATTTTGAAGTGATTAGAAGGGGTCGGTTCTGGGTTATGGCTGAAATGGTGGTCTGAGGACAGAGCCTAAGAACTGGGATATCTAGCATGGAGACTGACAGGTGTATAAAACTGTTGGAGGACTGTTTGGTAGAAATGAATCAACAGGGGAGAAAGTGCCATTGCACAATTCAAGTTCAAGAGCAAAGACTGAATGAAAATAGATACATCCCAGAAAATTTGTTCATTCATACATTTATTCATTCATTTGCTAAGTATTTGCTGAGCAACCAGTACCTGGAAGAAACTGTTCTGGGTAACTGAAGTAGAAACTGATCACAGAAAAAAACTATGCGACCCTCCATAAAAACTGTGTAGCCTGTAGTCCCAGCTACTTGGGAGGCTGAGACAAGATAAAAAATTCCTGGGTGCATGCATATTATGTGCTGGTGGGAGAAGACAGACCAAAGTCAGTGAATCTATAAAATAAATAAATTACATAGCATGTTAGGTCAGAGATAAGAGCCCAATTCTAAGGAAGGGTCCAGACACTAAGACAAGATCAAAGGTGAGTGCAGGGGCATTCTTTAGGAGAGGTAAGAATTCAGAGGCAAAACCAGATAGTACAGGTCAGAGTGATAAAGAGACCACATGGGGCACACAGGGAGAGGTCAGATGGTTTGTTCTGATGCCATTCAGGTCATCGTCATCCACTTACTCAGTTAGTGATCATACATCTCCTGTCTCCTATATACAACAAGTCACTCTACAAAACATGCAATGATTATGAGAGGTGCCCAGCCTGCAGGAACCCACAATCCAGAGAAATGGCTCTGAATGTGGATGACATCACCTGAGAAAGTTGTCAAAATCTGAACCCTCAGGCTTCACCTTTGAAAGATCTGATTTTATGTTACTGGTATTGTCAACAAGACCACGTAGTTCTCAGGGACAGGAGGAAATATGACACATACGCAGATAATTACAAAGGATACAAGTGATCCACATGTGCAGAAGAAGGATTGTTAACTGTCAACCAAAGAGGTAATCCATAAAGCTTCTGAGGAGAGGACTCCTGATGCTAGTCTTCACAGTTGAGTAACAGTTGACCAGGCAGATGTGGAGAGCGAGGCGTGGGGCAGCAGCAGTGGTGCAGAGGTCAGAGACAGGATGGGTTGCACAGGGAATGCACAGCACTTTGTGTTATTGAAACCCAAAGTGAACAGAGAGAGGAAGGAATAATTAGGCAAGTCTTGTTGAACAAAGCAACTAGCTACTAGGTCTATAGGTTATCCACAGGCTCACACTCTCTTCTTGAAAAATAAGATAGGCAGGGCTTCTAATATGAATGAGCCATCATGCTCTGCGCTCACTGCCTGGTTCTAGCAGAGTGTTCTTTAACCTCAGGTTCTGGTCTCAGAACTCTGGGCTGTTTCTGGAATGGAGTATCTCCTCCCTACTTGTTTGTTATTAATATTAAATTCATTATACAAATAGTTCATTTGTCTGGAAGAAGTTGCACAGAGATGACATTTGACCTATATCTTAAAAGTTTACCACAAGGGGCTGGGCGTGGTGGCTCACACCTGTAATCCTAGCACTCTGGGAGGCCCAGGGAGGTGAATTGCCTGAGCTCATACGTTCAAAACCAGCCTGAGCCAGAGCGAGACCTCATCTCTAAAAATAGTAGGGTGCTGTGGCAGGTGCCTATAGTCCCAGCTACTAGGGATACTGAGACAAGAGAATCACTTA
Source organism: Perodicticus potto (assembly GCA_963574655.1). Lineage (NCBI taxonomy): Eukaryota > Metazoa > Chordata > Mammalia > Primates > Lorisidae > Perodicticus > Perodicticus potto. Next base: position 46,102 of record CAUYRH010183303.1, read on the forward strand.
AGCACTTAAGCCCAAGAACTAGAGCTTGCTGTGAGCTGTGATGCCTTGGCACTCTACCAAGGGCAACAAAGCAAGACTCTGCCTAAAAAAAAAAGAAAAGAAAAAAAAAGTTCACCACAAGTACTCTCAGCAAATGTCCAAGGTATGGGAGTCTAGGCCTGCTGGGGAAACTACAACAGCTTCAGATGGTTGTCCAATAATTATGAGGGAGCAGGAAATGAAGATGGTAACAGATGTTAACCCAGATTTTGAAGTGTCTTGAATGTCATTCAAAAGAGCCCAAACTTTGTTCTGAAGATCAAGGGGTCATTTGTCACTTAGACCAGTGTGCATTGAACATTTCCTCTGTGCTGGTCCTTGTGCTGGGAATAAAGATGCAGCAATGACGGAGACAGAGGTGTTCTGTCTTCTCAGGACACAGACTCCGCAAGAAAAGAAAGACAATAGACCAGCACTTTCGGGCAATTATCTGCCACCATCTCGGCTAGAAAGATCCTAAGTTGGCCACCCTGGTGAAATATGAAAACCTCCCCAAGCCACCAATACCCACCAAGAGGTCCTAGTCCCATTCTCTATTCCTGGAGGACAATTACAAATGTCCTGAGAAACTGAACAAGATGTTGTCCTGGGCGGAGTGTGGCATAGAGAGAGGCCTCCCTTCTGGCTGACACTCAAAAGACAATACATTGGCCCTTATTAACAAGAGGCCTTCACCAATCAGCAATGGGAAAGACAACTGGGCGCTGGTTTTGTTTTTATGTTTCTCTGTCTCCCTGATGGTGCTCACAGAGACCCTCTCCAGTCCAGGAGTAGGAATAACCATCACAAGCATCCACTTATGGGCATCCTTCTGCCTTACATTGGAAAAAGTGCCTTTAAGTCTTAATAGACAACCTCACTAAGGAAATGCAAACATAAAATGCCAACAAGCAAAACCCACATAAATAAATGATCATTCTCCTTCTCAGTGCTTTCTGAAAACTCATTATATCTGCACTCACTAAATAGGATTTCACAGACTGTATTTGTATAGTTTGCAATTAAAGCACCAGTTTTCTCCAGTCTGAAGTCAAGGGGGAAGGGATATTGTGGGGACTTCTGTAGATTTTTCTCAAAATGGCATTATTCCTGAATTAGTTGTAAAATTTGCATCGCAACCTCATTAATAGAGTATATATATTAAATTTGTGTTACTCTAACTTAATTAGCTATTTGTACATTTTAAAAAAGGGAATCAGGAAAGCAGGAGATGGAAAATGCACAGTATCTGTGTTCAATAGCTGCTTAATGATCACACTGCAACCTTCGCATTCAAATAGCACCAACATTCCAAAGTCCAAGAGAGTTTTTCTGTACTGGAGGATCTATCTACGGAACAATCTCTTCCATTTCTTGGAGGGATAAGAGGTGTGAGGTTTGAGAACTTTAAGTGCTATTGAATGATGAAATGGAGCAAGACAAAACTACAGCTAAAAGAAGGTACATATCAGTTAAGAGAAAGTGCATCTGAGCATGACAGAGCATCCAGAGTCACACTTAAACAAGATGCTAACACACCAGTCTCATGCCCATGAAGAGGTGTGGAGGTCGGGAATGTAGAGGAGCTTGCTGAATCTGTCAGGACCCAAGTCCTCTCCACCTTACTGCTCTGCTGCCCTCGGCCCACAGCTTCTCCCTCAGATTCCAAGACAGCTGCTCAAGTACCAGGCATCACATCTTCTCCCACAAGGGAGAACACACACACACTCCCACTGGGGACATTAACTTCCACATGACACTTCTATCTGGGATTTGATTGGTTATTTATTTATTTATTTTGGGACAGAGTCTCACTCTGTCACCCTTGGTAGGGTGCCGTGGTGTCACAGCTCACAGCAACCTCAAACTCGTGGCTTAAGCGATTCTCTTGCCTCAGCCTCCCGAGTAGCTGGGACTACAGGCATCCGCCACAATGCCTGGCTACTTTTTTTGGTTGCATTTGTCATTGTTGTCTAGCAGGCCAGGCTTGAACCCGCCAGCCTCAGTGTAGGTAGCCGGCACCCTACTCACTGAGCCATAGAAGCCGAGCCTATTTTTGTGTGTTTGTTTTGTTTTGAGACAGAGTCTCCATCTGTCACCGTGGTAATGTGCCATGGCATCATCATAGCTCACAGCAATCTCAACCTCTTGGGCTCAGGGGATCTTTTTCCCTCAGCCTTGCCAGTAGCTAGGACTACATCTGCCTAAAATGATGCTCCGCTAATTTTTCTATTTTTTAGTAGAAATAGGGTCTTGCTATTACTTAGGCTGGTCTCCAACTCCTAAGGTCAAGGAATCTATGTTTCAGCCTCCCAGAGTGCTGGAATAATAGGCGTGAGCGCCCAACCCTGACACTGCTATCTGCCACTGTCCAGAACATGTCACCTGCTGTATGAGACTGCATGGAATAATGAAATACAATTCCTTCAGGACAAGCACAGATTCAGGTAAAATTTGCTGATTTGAAGTGGTTACAAATAAAGAATATAAAAATAAAAATTCAAGGTCCAATATTACTCTTTGCTGGGGATAGGGAATGGAGTGTTAACATCTCAGCCCAAGGGGAGCACCCATCCTAAGGACCTTAGGGCAGCCAAGTTGAGCATTTGCTAGGTACAGAAAACCTTAGTGCTTAGAGAACCCACTATCTGTTTTTCTCACATGCCGTAGAGTCCCCTAAACCCGTTTCCATTATCGTCTCTGAAAAAGAGGAGATTGCAAAAAAGCTCTTCGCACATCTGTGAGGAAACCTTTTGGTTCCCTTCTTCTCCACATCAGCTAGAGAAAGCATCTCTTGTTCAGTGAGAGATAATTCAAATCATTTCATATTTTGGATGGAATTTTCTAAAAAAGAAATCACTTTTATTTGATTAAGAGACACACATGGTGCAGCTATTTGTGATCCTTCAAAGGATGTTGGCAGACTCTGGGCAGACGAGGGAAAGGAAGAAGATTGTTGTCGGTGAGGAGATATCTCAGCACTTGCCAGGAGGAAGGGGCCAATCGTGAAGAAACCCAGCTTCTGGGAACCCACCCAAAGGCTGGTTGCTTGTGCCTGCCTGCTGTTCAGAGAACCAGCCTCTCTTTCTAAAGAAGTCCCATCCTTTTGTTCTTACAGATTCTTCAGTAAATACATATTCTTGAGATGGGATATAAAAGGAAAAATCAAATGTCAAATCTCATCCCAGATTCGGGGGGTGGAGAGAAGGGGGCTCTCTGGGTCAAGTGCTGCTTTGTTCAAACACCAACTCCCAGCACTGCAAGAGGCGGCGTCAGCATCAGAGAAGGGCAGGGACACCGCGCACCAGCTCCCAACCCCCTGGGTCTCACTCTCCGCCTCATGTTTGTGTTTAGGATGTTAAATCCATTTTCAAAATTAATCTTAGTTCATTTGGGATAGCGTGGGGGGAAGGTAATACAAAAATGAGTAAGAAACAAAAATCCCCTATTTAAGGGAAGATCTCATTAAACTACCCTTTGCAAGGCCTGTCTGAACACCCAGTAATCCTTTCTGTTATTTTTCAGGTGGTATTTGAGACTGTGATTTCCTGGTGCCCATAAGCTAGATATTTTAAGGTCTCCATGAGTGTTCTGTGTCATCCCTGAAGCTCCCCCAGACATAAAGGATGCTTCTGGCAATCTGAGTAGTCTAAAATAATATAGATAAGCCCTCTCTTGTTATTAAAATCATACTATGTATATACAGAGGGTACCAAAAAAAGTATACATATTGTAAAAAAGGGGAAAAAAGGCATTAAAATTGTAATATTCAAGTCACATATGACTTCTGAAATTACAAGAGATTCAACATACAACAGACAAAAAATGTTATTGGTATATTTATGATTACAATTTTCATGCAACTTTTTTCCTTTCTTAAAATGTGTATGCCTTCCATATAGGCTGAGAAATATTAGGAACTATTTGACACAAAAGTGGATCCAAAATAAAAGAAAGGAATTGGTAGGTCCTTATCATGCAAAGAGAAAGAAATAAAGTTAGCAGGATTAGCCAGAGCAGATGCTGCAAGAGCTCTTGGGGTTTAGACAAATATGTGTGGTGTTGAGAACTAAGGTCCGGCTATTCAGGAAGGTAGATACAGGAGACAGGATTTTAGATCAGTGAAAGCAGAGCCTTTGTATAAATTCTAGATTCCTGATGAAGTCTCCCTTCCATGAAAACTCTGCTCACTGGTCTGGGAAAGAATAAGGATGTGGCTAAAAGGAACCAGGGAGAAACTGAGACCCAGGCTTGACCTACTAAGCTCATAAATAAACATTTTTAAAAAGCTAAATTAGTACCTTTGTTCCCCTTTTCCCTAACATCAGTTAGGGTTTCTACTCGGAGAGGAAGAATTGATGCAGGACATCTGGCACCCTAGCCAGCTCAGCGGAGCCGGCGGACCTGCCGCCTCCTCCTTGGTGGTGTTGGTGCTGTGGCAGCCAGCTGAAGAGCCAGCAGGCTGGATGACAGGCAAGGAGGGGGACCTACAACGCCCACCAGAGGCTCCAATAGCCAAAAAG